>JAOSBN010034070.1:0-16028 GCA_027563595.1 Erythroxylum suave
TGAGGTTATGTAAATATTTGTCTAAAGGAAATAATGTAAATTTTGTGGATTAATACAATGAATGGTTTTTAAAATTTGCTGATTTTTAAATGATGTTAGTTGATGTCATGTGTAAGTTGGAATTATTTTGCTCTAACATACCATTATCATAGGTTATGTTCTTGAAAGTTTGGGTATGTCGTGGGATGTTGCAAGAATAAAAAACTTAATGATGAAAAAAAACCAAGATTTATGTGAAAAATCCTGCAATGTAGAGGAAAAATCATGGGATAAGCTAGCTAACAAATCTACTAAACTTAATAAGGATTTACAAAAAGTTGGTCACTCACCCCACAACAATAAAAATTTTCATAAATTTTCAAAATTAAAACCAACGTTGATTTCACAATCAACAAACACTCAAACCAATTCCAAAAATAATCAAACAAGGATGAGAATACAACAAAATTTGCCCTCGTTATGTTTTTCCTTTTTTTTGGATGTTTTGATTGCATTGTCTCTAAAAACTTAGCGTATTTTTTCTCTTTATATCACAAAATAGGTTTTTCTACACTATCGTGTAAGTGATCATGTATCTTTAGCATTGCCTCACTCATAGTTGTACATAGCTACAAAGAGTTACACTGTCTCAACACATAGCTGAGTATCTTCACACGATCGTGTACACAACTGTGTATGCCTTCAATTTTCAAACATTCCTTCACACATTTTCAGAGACTTACATGGATGATCCACATAGCTATGTAAGTCAACACACAAGCGTGTAGCACCTACACAATCGTGTATCTCCTCAAAAGAGCATTATCTATCTTGTCTTCACTTGTTCATCATTCCCATAAACTATAAAGATGTCTACAATCACTGAAAATCTAAAAATAGGGCTGAATACTCAACAATCTCCTCCTTTAGCCAAAATATAGGGAAGACACATTATTTTCCATCATCTACTTAAGATACATCTTAGCAAGCTTACTACAAAGCTCATACTTGTTTCCTAGAACCACTTTAGTGACCATATCAACACCATTCAAATCTATATGAACCATCTTCAACATTAATTATTGCTCTTCTATCACATACCTCAACTAATGATATATGACGCCTATATGCTTTGTACGGGAATGATACTTAGTATTTTTTCTCAAGTCAATAACACTTTGATTATCATAAAATACTACATTGTCTTCTTACTTCACATCCAACTCTTGAAAGAACCTTTTTAGCCAAAACATCTCCTTATAAGCTTCCTCTGTAGATACATATTCTAATTTAGAAAGCCAAACAATCTTGTGGCATGGATTGCTGTGAGATGACTCCCCTTACAAACTTGAATAGAAAACATAAAGTGGATTTTCTTCCATTAAGATCTCTAGCCATAATTGCATTTATAAAACCTTTTAAAGCTGGCTAATCATCACCAAAGCACAAACTCCACTTCGATATGCACTTAAAGTATCTCAAAATCTATTTCATTGCTTCCCAATGGACCTTTCCTCAATTTGAAAAGAATTTGCTCGCCATCCCACTAGCTTATGCAACATTTGGCCTTATGCACACCATTGCATACATCAATGACCCTACTGCAGATAAGTATTGAATAAAGGACATGCCATATTTCTCCTTTTCTGTTAAGGGACATGCACTCTTACACAACTTAAAGTGAGATGCCAGTGGTGTGTTAACTAGCTTAGCATATTCGAATGCTTTATATTGAACCTTTTTAGGACTTGTTTAATATATCTCTCCTAGGACAACCAAAATCTCCTATTCTTCTTGTCCTAGGTTATCGTTATGCCTAAAATCTACTTTATATGCCCCATATCGAAGCATTTGGTAAAATCCTCCTTCAACTTTTGGATTCTACCAATGTCTTAACTCATAGTTAGCATATCATCAACTTAAAGAAGAAGAATGATGAAGTTCTTGCCCAATAAAATCTTGAAATACACACAAGCATTGATATAAGTTTGTTTTAAACTATGATTCGTCATAAATGAATCAAACTTCCAATACCACTGTCTTAGAGCTTGTTTAAGCCATATAGAATTTTCTTCAAATCGTTGATCAAAATTTCCTTAACTTCAGCTTTGAAACTTTTTGACTGCTCTATGTATATCTCCTCTTCTGAATCTCCATGCAAGAAGTTTGTTTTAAGATCCAGTTGTTTGAGTTCAAGATCCAAACAGGCAGTTAAAGCCAAAACTATTTGGATTGAGGTTATCTTGACTATTGGTGAAAATATTTCAACAAAGTCTACACCTTTCTTTTAACTAAATTCTTTCACTACTAGCCTTGCATTGTGCTTTATAAGCATGTTATCATCTCCATTTATTCTTTAATGCCTTTTTTCCTTTTAGAAGCTTTATAAGCTCGTATGTATTATTTTTCTTCAAAGAACCCATTTTTGCTTTATAGCTGTGAGCCAGAGATCTTTGTTTTCATAAGATGCAACCACTTGCACATTCTTAGGCTACCCATTAGCAGTGAGTAATAGGTATTTAAAACTTGGATATTTTGTAGAAGGCCTTTCTCCCTTGTCAACCTTCGAAGCTTTGTTTGATCAACTATTGAATCCAATTGGCCCCCCTGCTCATTATCCTCAATGGATTCATTTTCAACATTGTCTGGATATGGTTCATGTAACACATCATTATCAAATTGTATCTGATCACCAACAATGTGTCTTAGGTCACACTTTTCATCTTCTTTACATGTAGACTGCTTAATAATTGAAGGAATTTTTGAAGAGTTAATAATTCCATATGATGAGTTGTAGTATGATGACTCATCTCCTCTTAAAAGATTAGCACCTCTCTTATGGTCCTATAACACCACATCCCTACTCCTAACTTCCTTTTACTTCTCGAAGTCATAAAGTCTTAAGTCAAACTGATCACCACCATATCCAACAAAGATAAAAGGTATCAACTTTGAGTCAAGCTTATTTCTTTGATCAATGGGTACATGTCTGAATATCTTGTAACCGAAAACTCTCAATGATGATATGTGGGATCTTTTCCAGTCCATGCTCTCTTACAAATCTCAAAATCCAACAAAACTGAAGGAGCTTTATTAATTAGGCATATTGCAGTTCAAAATGCTTCTCCCTAAAAAATCTTTAGCAGTATAAACATTCTAAGCATGCAACGAACATTTTCCATAATCATTTTGTTCATCCTCTCAATAACCTTACTATGATATAAAGTCCCTGGCTCAAATTTTTCATGCCTAATGTCATATGATGTATAGTATTCTTCAAACACCTTAAAAGTATACTCCCTTTTATTATCTGTTCATAGGCATTAGCTTCTTCTCAGCTTCCTTTTCTACCATAACATGAAACTTCTAGAAAGTTTTAAATACTTGACTTTTAGATGTTGACATGTATACGCATACCATCCTTAAAACATCATTAATAAATGTAATAAAATATTTGTTCCTGCCTAATGACTCTTCCTCAATAGGGCCACATACATCTAAATACACCAACTTTAATATCTCTGACTTCTTTGTAGATCTTCTCTTGAAAGAGAATTTTTGCTACTTGCCAACAAAATAATGATAGTAAGGATTAAGCGGTTATGAGTTCTTAACTAAGATAAGGGATTTGTCAGTTAGTAACTTTAATCCTTTTTCGCTCATATGTCTGAATCATCGATGCCATAGGATTTGATGAAGTTTCCTGTTCAACTGTGTATATTTCTCGACTACTACACACCTTTAAGTTTATCTTGTATAATGAGTAACACAACTTTCATCGGAAACTATCATTATGCCCTTAGACAATTTTCACTTTCTATCCCAAAAGTGTGCTAAAATCCTTCTTGATATAACTTATTAGTCAATAACAGATTTAGCTTTAAATTGGGAATGTGTTGTAAATCTCTCAAGGTCAATAAATATCTAACGTTTGTTTGAACTTAGATATTAAGCATACCTACTATCTTGGCGAAACTTTAGTTTCCTATCTTTACACTCCTAAAACCTCCGTTGTCGTAGTTTGAGAAGAATTCACCTTTGGAACACAATAATAAGATGTTCCGTGTCAGATAACAATTTAAAGTTAAAATTAATGACAAGGAAGCATTCACTAGTTGCACAATGTAGGGACACCTCATAATCTGTGTTTGAAATTGTTATTATTCTATTTTTATCATCACCATCATTCTGATGATCTTGCTTTTTTTATCCATCTTCCACTAATAACAAAACCTATTAATGTGTCCTAGATTATTACAATAGTGGCATGTGATAGATGAATATTTTACTACATTTTTACACCCATATTTGATATATTTTGCTTGATATTTTATACTTTTGTTGTATATTGGGTACTTAATTTGCTTTAAGTGTGCATATAAGGTATACTTGTCTTCATGGACTTAAAATAGAAGAATTCAAATGAAAACATAGCATAAAATGAAGAATTGAAGCACAAAAGGGATGCACAGCTATGCATTAGCCCATGCATTTCTCCTAGGTCTTGCAGCATCATGATTTTAAGTGTTTTTGGAGATACATTATCTAATATACGGCTGTGTAACAAACGATGTAAGTCCTAAAAGCCCTAAATTTCAATATAAAAGGACATGTTCAGCCTCAAATAAGGGGGGAGACCTTTGGAGGCAATTCCAGATGAAAAGAAGTCCAGAAAGGATGATATTGTTGCAGGAGCAAGGAAATATAAAGAAATCATCGAAAACTCTAACAAAATACAAGATCAAACGTTTACCTTACAAGAACATTCTATAGAAGAGAAAGGGAGATTCAAAATTATGAGCTATTTTTTTCTATTTATTTTTTTTCCAATTTATGTTTTATTTCGTTTTCTATTATGTGTAGCTAAACTTCTTTAGGGTCTAGGATAGATGAACCTAGTTTGTGCCATAGTATGTTTCAATTTTGTTATTTAATACAATTGTTTTGATTGGTCTATTGTGATTCGACTACATGTTTAATATATGTTCTAATAGACCCGGGAATATTATATCATAATCTGATTTCATATATAGAAATTAAGAATCCTATGTTTGAATATATCTACCGTAATTGAAAGGACCCTAGATATAGGATCACATAATTCTTCTAGATTATGGTCAAACCTAATAAAGGATTTCACAAACCAATAAAGCAATCCTATAAAATTTAACCTAGGTAATTTCGTTGAAAACCTTTGGATTAGTTGTTAGTAGACTTAAGATGAACTATTGGCATACCATAGGAATCTCTAGGGTCCAATAAATCAATAAAATATTGCATAATAAAAGATCAATTAATTAAGAGTTTTTAGGGGGGATTTGAAACCTAGATAATAATTTTCAATATTGATAGTTTTTTAAATGATTCCTTCTTTATGTTCAATGTTACTGCCCATTTCATTCTAATTATTTAAGTTTTTATTTGCTTTATTCAAATCAAAAATTGATTCGTAGGCTACATAATAGGAAAAAGATAATTACTAGTAATTACTATCTTTGCGGGATCGACTAATACTTCCTAGTACTAGCTTCAGCTATGTCGTAGACTTATGGTTGTTATAATATTGACTAACTTAGAAAAAGTCAATCAGCATGTCTTCATGTCTTTGTCACCTCTAGACTTTGAACAATTCTTAGACTTTTCATGACCTTAAAGATCCCTACACTTATTCCTTTTCTTGCTTTTTTTCATAAAAGTCCACAAGTTGTCAACTTCAACTCCTTCCTTCTGTTTTTTTTATTAAACATACTCTCTTTGATTACATCCAAAGAGAGCAAGATATGACTAGCTAATCATCATCACTAGCGTCTCCTAGCTATCCGATAACGATCTCAATAGGAACAAGGCTTGAAGATCATCAACAAGAATAATCTTCATTGTAGTAAGTGTGTTGATTATGTCCTAGAAATCACTTAGATTCTCCAACACTAATTTTCTAGCTTTCAACTTCAGGTTCACAAGCCTATTAATCAAAGAAGCTTTGCTTTGGGTAGCCTTCCTTTCAGATAGACCTTCTAGGTTCTTCTATAACTTAAAAGGATCCATTTCTTAAGAAATATGGTTGAATATATCAATATCAATCTACTGTATAATAGTGCCTAGAGTTTTTTGCTTCATCTTTTCCGTTCTCTATCTGACATCTTTTTAGGTTTTGAAAGGACATCATCCTTTACTCCTTTGTCCATATCAATAGGTACAGAGAGATCTTTTCAATACAGAAGGTCCCTCATCACAGGCATTCAAATTGAGTAATTTGATGATGTTAACTTGACTATATAGCTATTTCCACCTCCTATTATGATGGATCTGATACCACTTTTTAAGTTAAATTAACACAATTATCTAAAAGATCAACCAAATATCAATTACAAAAAATAACTATTCAATTTGCACTAGAAAAAAAGTATGAGAATAAAAAACTTAATGATGAAACAAATACCAAGATTTACGTGCTAGTGTATAGGGAAAAACTATGGGAGAAATCGACAAGCAAATCCACCAAACTCAATAAGGATTTACAAAAAGTTGATCACTCATCCCATAACAACAAGTTGTCTCACAAAGTTTTAAGATTGAAACCAAAGTTAATATCACAATCAACAAACACTCAAACGAATCCCAAAAACAATCAAACAAGGATGGCAATACAAAAATATTTGTCCTCTCACTATTTTTTCTCACTTTTGGACATTATGGCTACACTTTCTCTAAAAACCTACATACTTTTCTCTTTTATATCATGAATAGGTTCCTTCACACTATACATGGACTGTGTATCTTCAACATCACCTCACTCGTAGTTGTACTCAGTTACAAAGAGTTACACGATCTTCACACATAACTGTGAATCTTCATACATGTGTGTACACAACCCTTTTTGTCTTCACTTTTCGCACAATACATGGTTGATCCATATGGTCGTGTAAGTCAAGACATGAGTGTGTCACACTCTACATGGCTATGTTTCTCCTTATAAGAGCTTTATCCATCTTGTCTTCACTTATTCGTCATTCCCATGAACTATAGAAACATTTATGATCATTAAAAGTCTTAAAAAGAGGTGGATGCTTAACACCTTTGACATTTATTCTCGCTTATGTACAGTTATAAGTAACTCCTATTTGGACAATTTGAGATGACTTATTAACAGAGTGTTGCTAGGCTTGGCATCGTTATGGACAAATCTACTTACCGTTATAGAGAAATCTACTTAACACCTTCTCAATATATTTCTCTTAAGGTAACTTCAATACTCCAATTGAACTGTCTCTAAAAATTCTCACAAATATCTGCTTTGCCACATCCAAATCCTTTATCTTAAATCTTTTAGAAAACTTCCTATTTAAATTATCAATCTTTTTCATGTTATAGCCTATAATCAAGCATGTTGCCTACATACATAAGTAAAATAATATAACCATCATTAAACTTCTTTAAAGTATCAATAGTGAATCATGTCACTTCTTTTAAACCTACTGCTATAAATGAAGACTTCAAACTTTTTGTACCACTATTGTAATTCTTGTTTCAACTTGTATAAACTCTTATTCATCTTGCACACTAGATATTCCTTTCCCAAAACCACATAGCCCTTTGGTTGCCGTATGTATATATCCTCCTCCAGGTCACCATGTAAAAATGTCATTTTCATATCTATTTTCTTTAAATGCAAATCTTCTTCTATAATAATATTCTATAAAATTCTAATAGTGGTTAGCTTTATAATAGGATAAAATATGTCAGTATAATCAGATCTTTCTTTGAGAATACTCATTAAATGCTAATCTTTTCTTAAATCTGATGCTACTATCTAGTTATACTTTAATTCTATAAACCCAATTGTTGAGTAGTACTTTCTTTCCCACAGTTAATTCAGTTACGTTGCAAATGTTGTTCTTCTCTAGGGAGCTTATATCCTCATCCATAGCTTGCTCTCACTTAATAGAATTTCAAATGTTATAATGTCTCAATATTTTTCTATTTTTATCATCCCAAAATCAATACCCAAACTCATCATAACCATATCCAATGTAAAAATATTCCATAACCTTATGATTAAGTTTATCTCCTTTATGAGAGATAACATACATGTAAGCCACATAGCTAAAAGTTCCTAGGTGAAAGATTTATCTCTCTTTCCTATGACACCTTTTTTGGAATCTTGAAACCTAAAAAACATAACCCGCTATTATCAAGTATGTTGGTGTAATAACTGTGTCTGCCCAGAATATTTTTGGTAACCCTGCATGAACTCTCGTACTCTTCGCTCGCTCATTCAACGTTCAATTCAACCTTTCTACTAACCCATTCTATCTAGCCTTTCAAAAACTGTAATAGTCAATCTAATCCCACCGTTAACATGAAATTTGTTAAATTTTGTCTTGTCATATTCCCCTCCATTATTAGACCTTAAGTATTTGATCTTCTTCTTAGTATGATTCATAACCTTAGCCTTCCACCTCTTAAAAATGTCAAATAAATTAGATTCATTTTTCATAAATAAACTCGTTCCTTCCTGTTGTGGTCATTAATGAAGGTGGCATAATATCTTAAGCCCCTAAGAGATGTAATGGATGAAGGTCGCAACACATCTGTATGTACTTGCTCCAACTTCTTTGCCTTTACACTTTTTCCAACCTTTGAGAAACTGACTTTCTTTTGGTCTCTGTAAAGACAACTCTCATAAAAATTTGATTTTACAACCATAAGAGCCCCTTTCAATATAACATAGAAATATAATCCTACCCAGCCTAGAAATATAATTTAGGATACTAATTAAATTTTCATATTTTATCTTATTTTTTATTATAAATAAAATACAACTCCTAATAATACTAAGAAACTAAATATTCCCCTAGGCTCCACATCGCAACACTAATTTGGTTTTTCCTTTGGTATTAATTTATGAAATTTCATTCATATGGCTTTTTTTTTTAAAAAAAGGAAGATAACAATACAGAACAAAACAAAACACCCAAGCTAACGCCGAGTTCTGCGGTACAAGGCGCTTTGCTGATCTCGATGAAGGAGTTCTCAGACAGTCGCCGGAGGTTCTTGAAGAATGTGTAGCCCTGGGCTTAACATTTCCGCGAGAGAGGCCATCCGATTTGCACTCTGGTTCCCTTCACGATACACATGCTGCACTTGAACCTCCCAGCCTCGATGTAGAAGTCCCCGTGTACCTACCACCAAAAGACGATCCTCAGTTAGTACTGTACTGGAAGAGGAGAGGATGTTAATAACCTCGAGAGAGTCAACTTCCACTATGACTCTTCTATATCCAAGCACCCAAGCCAGAGTGAGACCCGAGTGGACTCCCCAGAGTTCCGCAGTAAGAGGAGATCCCCTTCCTATGTTGTGCAGGAATCCTCCACACCACCTCCCTTGATAATCCCTAATTACCCCACCTGCCGTAGCAATATTGTCCCCCGCTTTGACTGCCCCATTTGAATTTATTTTGACCCAGTCCTTTGGAGGATTAGTCCAACCAACTAAATTTCCTACTGTTCCGCCTTGATTTCGCAGAACGCAGCTTTTGGCTGTCTTTGCTTTCGCAATCCACTCAACATACTCCATAACTATATGAGTACCCGCGTTCGGCCAAACAAAACCTGTTTCAAATAGACTTCGGCTTCTCCATTGCCAAAGAAACCAACAGGCTATTCCATAAATCGTAGCCCAATCACCTTGGTTTACTTGTGCTTGGAACTGCAGGTTGTGAGCCACCCATCTATCCACTTCTTGTTGGACAAAAGTCGTGTCCACCACCTCGCGGGGAAAGTTCAACCAGAATGCTTTCAATCTCGGGCAGTCGTGAATGATGTGGATCGTAGACTCTTCTTGCCTACAAAAATGACAACTAGCATCCATAGTGAGTTGACGAACCACTCTCTGCTGATTAGTCAGCAGTTTGCCTTCAGCGAGAAGCCACGTCATATGGCTTTTAGAACTTACTATGGTTTTTGGAGATGTAATTGAAAATAACGATACCCTAGTACGCACGTTAAGTCCTTGTGGTTGAATCGTTTGCTACGGTGTTTGGAATAATGCAATCAACATGGGCCTGCCAAGTGTCAGATAAGAAATACCTTCTATATCAGCCTAAAAAGAGTAGAGGATATATATATAAGTTTTGAAAGTGATCTACAGCCAACAAATCAAGAAATCTCTTTGCAGGTTTCTTACTAAAAATGCCCTCAAACAGTTGGTGAGAATGAGATGATTCATGTCTCAATAACTATTTCTGTGGAGCTTCTAAAAACTAATGGCACATTAAGATTTTCTAATTGCGGCGTTTTTGTATTGCTCATAATCTTATCATTTGTCTCTTACACTACATATGTAAGTAATAGTAAAAGCAGCAGGCTTACTATTAAACTTAGTATGTGAGGTAAGATACGTGGAATGTATTAACAAATGTCCGTCCAGATTATAAAATAATAATAAGGAACAGCAAATCCAACAATAAAAGTACCTTGTAACCATCTTATCGTATGTGCTAGCTGTTCGATGCTCAAATCTCGTTTATATCGCAATTTTCTCCAACCCTTTGTATCTATACTAGCTAGTACCAGTTAGTTTAGGAAACTGTTAAAGATACAATAAGCTAACAAATTAAATAATGAAAACCAATAGTACGAGCCTATTGGAACAATTATAAGTTAAAAGGATACGCTAGTCATATTATTTAAAAAGTTCGAAATTATCAATGACAATTCAAAGTCTTATCGGAAACATATATTGAACAAGCAAAGTGAAGTATCAAGAATAATTTTCCGCTCCTTACAAATCCTTGATTTATTAAAAGAAAATTGATGTTATATTCAAACCTTCTTATTAATCCAACTGATAAATTCTTTAAATACATACCATAAGAAACTATTAAGCATAAATTATTATTATTATTATTATTATTATTATTATTATTATTATAATTATATGTATAACTTTTTAAAAAAACTATAGTATATATACTATGTCTATACTTAGTTACCTATCCATATAATCCCTGTATATATATATATATATACACACTTAGTTACCTATCCATATAATCCCTGCATGGTTTTGTTTGTTCGTCACCCTATTCTAAGAACCTCGATCCTCTATGCTCATTTTAAATGACGTCACTACAAAAATCCACCTTTCAATCTTGTTATCTTAATTTATGAAAATTTTTATGAATATTGGAAGTTTCAATCCGTACAATTCACTAATAATTATATTTTTAAAACTGCATAAAAAATTGAGTTAGTTATAAAACAGAAAAGGCATTAGGCACACCATTTCACCACATAAATGATTACTCAAGTCTTAAAAGAGTTTTACAAATTTAAAGAATTAAAAAATAAATGTAGGTCTGAATAATAATTAAAAAATTAAAAAATTTTGATTAAAATATATGTTTAAATTCTAGAACTTTGTGGCTTTGCCTACGTATTAAAATTAAATGGAGATGGCTAGAGCTATGCCATTAGGCTTAAAAGGATATTTTATTTTTAATTAGTTTTAAAATAAAATTTGAAAAATTATAAATGACTTTAATTTAGGGTAAAGAAAGAATAAAATTCTGTTTAACACTAAAAAGGAAATTATATTGATTAAAAGAAAGGATGATATTTATATAAAAAAAGTGAGATTCTTTATTTATAAAGTTAAATTGATTTTAAAATAAAATTAACCTTTAAACTATGAATATAATTGGAAAACATATTGATTTTATTTTAAAAAATGCTTAAACTAAGTTTAAAAAAAAGAAACGATCTGGACCTGAATTGAACAAGCCTAACTATTTAAAGAAGAAGTGAATTTAGAGCCTAAATTTAGGCATTTAGGCTTAATGTGTTCCATCTTACAAGGAAATATGGAGTAGGTAAATTGCAATTTGGATTTGATTGGTTTCTTAGGCATTTCATGGGAACAAGTGAATTAATCCTTTTATTTGAAATTCCAATTGGGCCTCATTATTTTACTAAGTTATGTTCTTAAGTTAGTATAAATATTTAATTTTCTCTCTCTTTTACATTCTTTTTATTTTATTTTATTCTATCTCTTCAATTTTAAAATAAATATTTTATTTTCTTTCCTCCCATTCTAGTTGCATGAAATGTATTTTTATCTATTTTCATTATATCATATTCAATTCGTATTGTTGTTCATCATGTTTAATTTGCATATTTTATTTTTAGTTTTTTTTACAATTTTGATTTTATTCATATTAAATCTTAACTAGTTTTGATAAATTCTAAATTTACATATTTATCCATAATATAATTTAATTAGTTAACAATTTCATTTAATTATAGTTTTTGTATACTTTGTTTTAAATTTGGGTTGACTATGGCATTTTCTTTTTATTTTGGAGAAATTTGGTTAAATAATATAAAAAAAGGAGTAACAAGAATTGTTAAGTAATTTCAACATTTGGGATATTTCTTCTATGATTTTCAGTTGGAGGGAAGGAAGCTAGGAGGAAGTTTTAGGAGAATTTCTTAATTAACTTTTGAAAAGAAATAAATAAATGCTAGAATATATTGGAAATTGAAAAAAAAATAGGAATAGAACTAAGAGTCAACATTTTTAGAGTTCATAATTAGCTAAAATTTGAAGCATCCTGATTTTATCTGAGTTGCCACACTTATAAGGAAGAAACAATAATCCTTTTTTCTTCTAGTCGCACCCATTGTCTTCTAATGTTTGTAGTTATAACTTTGCTTAATGGGAACCGCAGTTTCTTATTCTCTTATAGGAATCAAGTTTTCTCTTATCCTTTGAGTTTTTCAAGTAGAAAAATTACACAAACAAGGAAGCAAATGCTTTAAGATTAGCTTAATGATGTTATAGAAGTGGCCAAACGTGTAGAATCAAGTTAAATTAAAGGATAAGCATTGGTTAGTTTACTTCAAGCTAAGGTTGAAGACCTAGATTCGAACATGACAATGTAACAACCTATATAACTTCGTAAAAAAAGTCATTTGTAAAACAAAATCTTAGTCATAAGCCTGTCCTAAACTAGTCTAACTTTGCAAAGTTATAAAAGGATCTATGACCTCAAACACAGGCGTATCACAAATTGTGCCAAACTTTAAGAAGTTATAAGACGATCCTATAATCTCAAACATGGACATGTCCTAAAATGTGTCTATTGGTGTTAAAATTACATTATCAAACATGGCCTAACTTTAAAATATTAATTAAATGATGTTTCTTTTCAATTTTTGTTAGTTTTTTAATTATTTTTTGATTGGGAGTTATGCATGCTTCTTTTCCGTGTTCTTTAGCAAAATTCAAATTTATCAAATGACTTTTCTTTGTGACATTCGAATACTTAATAAATTTGATTCTTGATTCCTTATAATCGATAGATCAATCTTTGTATACAACTATTTTAACTTTCTTGGGGTTGATTTAAACTTGTTCCTGGGTTCTCTAGGGCATATTCCTAGGTGAGTTCATATCAGTTGGTATTAGAACTTGACTCTAAATCAAGTTTAGTCATCTTTTAAATATACTATATTTCTTGCCTTATAGTTCACTTTCCTTTTAATCCTATAATTCCTTTTATTGAGTTCGTTTCTTATCTATAAAGTGTCAAAAGAAAAAAAATCAATTTTTTAATAATCTTCTTATGTAGGCCTTTCTATTTATCCTTTTTATACTAGGGTTTCTTCTTCATCAAATTCCTTCATTTCAAGCATTTATACTAGATTGTTTATGTGGGTATAAAAATAAAAAAGGAAAAGAAATAAAAAAAGCAAAGAAAAGAAAAAAGTGATGCATTAATAATCACCTCAAGAAATATTTCCTAAATGTGGTTGAAATTCTTATTGATCTTTTCTAGTTTTACTCTTTTTTTCCCCGCTACTTCTTACTCAACCTAAATGTATTCTCTTTGCTTGACTATATATATATTGGGTTTCTTAAACTTTACTAGGATGAAGTCTTTGTTTGAGGTTATTTAGTTATTTAAAGAACTTACGAAGGAAGAAAATAAGAGTGTGTAAGCAACATTAGTAGGGAAAAGATAAAATTTTGGTAAAACAGGAGTGGATTTAATGACATTAATCGATAGAATCATATGACGAATTTTTATCAAGATAAGGTGATGAGGAAGGCAAGGAGGACAACTTTATGATATAAGCTTTGTAACAACAATTTGAATTGATGAATATGATATTTGGTGGGACCAAAAATTAATTAGTGTTATTAGATACTATTGTAGACAATTTGCAAAAGGAACAATCATCATAAGTTCCTAATGTATGTTAGTAACAAAGGTGAGTTGTCCAAGATTATTTCATTGATGATAAATATGGAGATGTCTTATATAATGCATTCCAACCATTATGAAATGATATGGGTGAATGAACATCAAGTTGAATGGTAAGATATAGACCATGGAAGGGATCTTGGCTACATGGTAAACTTAGTAACATTAAAATGAAGATCCCTTCATTGTAAATTAGAAATGACATTGAGCTCGACTTAGAGTGGGAAAAAGATAGAGATAATTTTTTACTACTACCATTATATTGAAGAGAAAATGTAAAACTCACTATTATTAATTTTACTACATATATCATTATTTAGTGGGATTGTCTTGTAGTACATAAGCAAAAGAACTATGAGGGGCCTATTAACAATTAGGAGGATATGAAAGCATTAACGAGGAGTCAATTTATCCCCCATCAATACTTAAGAACTTGTTTTAGAAATTACAAGGTTTCACTCAAGGATCAAATAATATTAAGGAATACCATAAAGATATGGAAACTGCCATGATTAAAAATTAAAAAAATAGAAACCTGATTAGCTTTGGGTAAAAGAATTAGATCATTTGAAAAGTAAAAATTAGTGATCCTCAATTTCTTACATTTAGAATGAAATTTGAAATGTTTGATTCTCTCCACAATTCTACTAAAAGTTTTGATGAGCACCTCCATTACTAAAGCAAGAAACAAGGTGAGATTAGATCACCTTAGCGAATTCTTTTACAACTCTTAAATGACTTACTAGGTTACTTGAAAGGAAGATGTATAAATGCATTGTGAAATCCACTGTATAAATATGTAAGGAAATTCCAAAGCATGTAAAGTGTTTAAAATGAAATGCCAATCCACACTATCATAGGTTTTTTCAAAGTCCACTTACAGCAAGCAATTCTTGCTACTCCTCTTTTGGGCATAAGTTTTAACCAATTCTTTAAGTATCAATATGTTATCCCTCATGATCCTACTTGGAATGTAATCCCATTATAACACATCAATATATTTGTGGCTACCAATTTAATTCTTTGAGCCTATATCTTAGGAATAATCTTGTACACAATGTTGCAACAAGAGATAGGTTGATAATTAGAGGAAGAAGACAACTCACCAGTCTTAGGAATGAGAGTTATGATGGTGTTACTCCCTTTGTCAACGAATTCAAGAACAACAGATGCATAGTGAGACTCCAAGATTGTGGAAGAAGTAGGGGTTAAAGCCATTAGGTCCAAGGGTTTTTTAGGGATTGAGAGATCTTAAATAAATCTTAATGTCTTATATGGTGATAGGCTTGCAAAGAGAGTTAACTTCTTGTGGAGTATTGCACTCTCTCATAATTTCTTTCAATAGTGCACAAGAGGAATTAGCATTTGTAGGAGTGTTTATTAACTTAGATAAGTACTCATAAGCACCTTGCAACAATAAGGATTGAGTATCTAGATTCTAATTATTGAGTTGCAGGAAGACAATCCTGTTGTTACTCCTCCTGGAAACCACAACTCTATAAAAATAGGTAAGTTTTTATTACCAAATTTCATCCTGCAATCTTATTCTTTGTATAATAAGTGAGTCATCAAATAATAGAGCCTTATCAAAATGTTACATAGCTATCCTTTCTTTGAGTAGAAGAGATTCAAAAGAGGAATTCACCTGAAGCTTAACCTAGATGTTTTATAAAGCATCTCTGGCAGTTTTGAGAAGATGATGAGTATTTCTTACATTAGACTAATAAAGGATCTTTAAAAGCCTAGCATTCCTTCGTGACGTCGCTTCCCCGCACAATCA
>JAOSBN010034091.1:0-16026 GCA_027563595.1 Erythroxylum suave
TTTTTCATGTGCAAAATTTACTATTCACATGTATGCGGATGCTAGATTATGCATGAACATGTAAAGGCATTTCTAAAAGCCCATGGATCACTCAAAATTACTATTCTATCCTTCCCATCGGTGATGGGATGTTACAGCATGGGAGGCAACCTATAGAAAATTAGTTCCTTTGATTATTTTTTTAGAACATTTGAATTCTGTAGTTAGGATTATTTTTTTTGGAATAAAATCAAGAAGGAATAAGATTTCGAGACAAAGAGGATGATTGATAGAGTAAGCAAAAGAGAGGTGAAAAGGCCATAGAAGAATTAAGAAGTGAATTTAAAAGAATGTGAAAAGAACAAAAAGAATAGAAAATGAGAAGTGGTGAAAAACTGTCGGCCACAATTATGGCCTGTGACTAGATAGAAAAGGGGGAGCATACATTTTTTAAAGGAAAATTTTACCATTTTTCCCTCCAACCACCTTTAAATTCATTTCTAACTTCACTTCTTTATTCACTTTCATTTTAACTTTATCTCTCTAGACTTCAAGCTTACAAACGCTGTCACATCTCTCTACAAAATTTAAAATTCTAAATTTCTTCCAAATTCTACCTAATTTACAAGAAGTATGCCGTGCATTAAGAAATTGGCTAGATGAGAGCCATCAGAGCTAAATCAAGTTGCGGGACGGTATTCATTTCTGATCTCTAAATTTTAAAAAAATTGTAGCTCTTAAATATTTTCATTTTGAAACGCTCGATAGGTTAGAATTACGTAAGAGGATAGAAAACTTAGTTGAATGAATCCAATGGGCCCAATTTATACATTTCCAATTTCCTGTTTACCAGGAGCTCACTTTGTAATTTTTCACTTTACTAACACATGACCCCAAGAACCCCAAGGAATTATGGTTTAGACTGAGAGGAAGAGCTTATGAATTGAACGTAGAAATCATGTGCGATTTGTGTGGATTCCCTGAATCTTCTATCATCGATCAACATTATGATTTTTCTCCCTCTCATTATTGGAATGAACTCATTAAAATAGAGCAATTTCATGCCAAAAATGCTCATAACAACATAATAAGGTCCCACGAACACTTGTTTCTACAGAACTTCATGTGTCAACTAATTTTTGATAAAATAGAAACCAGCAAGTGTTCCATAAAGGAATTATTTATGTTGTGGTACATGGACCATAACATTCCAGAGTGCATATCTACATATGTGCTAAATGCTATTGTTGCGACTCTGCGTAAGAGGAATAACAATCTAGGTATGGGGTACCTAGTCTCTGCCATTGCTAAATATTATGGCATGGATTATAGTGGATTAACTGTTCATCTCCCTAACTTCCTAAACCATCACCATTTATGGTGGCCTGAAATCCTTAAGTCTGACAACATAGAACTTAAGGATATCAGCAAGAACACACATGTTAAGCTCAGGGACAGTTAAACGAGCTAGAGTTCAGCACCACATTAGCAAATAGAAGAGGACTCACCAGTGAAGAGTCCAAGGAAGAGGAAGAGGAAGAATAAGGCTGGAAGAAAGTTCTAGATGCACTCTCCGAAACCAACAAGACTCTTGCGGAGAACACTAGAACAATGAAGGAGATGGGCCGAACACAACGATGCCAGAGTGGAGATATTCGTCAGATCCATTAGTATTTTGAGTCTTAGGACATTCAATTACCACCTCCAACACCATCACCGCCTCCATCTCCATCAGTATTTTGTTTATTTCCTTCTCACATTGAGGGCAATGTGTTGCTTAAGTGTGGGGAGGATTATGAGTTTTGCTTTGTATGTGATTTTGTATATTGCATAATAGTTATTAGGTTGCATTGTATGAATTATTTAAATTTTTCAATGACTTAGATGGATTGAAATTAATTTAGTTTTGAACATAGTCAATTAGGTTGTGTATAATCATTAGCTTGAAAAATTAGTGAATTGGGATCTTTAGATAAATATACAACTTAATTAGGATTTAGTTTAAGTTTAGCACCCTCTAAATTTCCACATTCGTTCATAATTTGAGGCCTTTCAAATTAAGTAGCTTTACTAGTATTTTTCATGAAAACTAGTAGCTTAAACAACAAGGTAGGTAATAAATAAATAAATAATGTTTTGTAAATAAATAACTATTCTGTTGAGCTTCGGGTTATGAATAGAGCTAGTAGCCAGTTGAAAACATGATATAGCCAAGTAATCGGATCAACACGCATCACAAATGTGTGCCTTTATGTCAAAAAGCTATAATGACGTTTCAACCAAGCTGTTTAATAAAAATGACTTAGTCAAGTAACCAGATCGACATTCATCACCAATGTTTGCCTCTGAGTAAAAGACTAAGTCCTTGTTTAAAAGAATTAAAAAAGTATGTTCTCAATTAAAAAAACTACCAAACTTGTAATAGCTTGAATTTTCATGAAAATGTATTTATGAATAGTTACAAAGCATGAATGACTAAAGAATTATTAATATGTGTGTGTAACTGAAAAGGGTAAATAAATTAACACTGAGGTCTCAATTAATTTGTGTATTTAGTTCAAAGCCCTTAGACACAAATTATACATGTTAATGATTTGATATAACTTGAATGATTGTGTTTAAGATTAAATGTATTTCATGATGTTGAAGCCATTGCCTCATTATTGCATGTTTGTTGTGTGTTTGCTATTTTGTTTGCTTGAGGACAAGCAAACATTTAACTGTGGGGATGCTGATAAGTGTGATTTGCATCATGTTTTAAGGTTTAAATTGTTATGTATTAAGTGTTAATTTGGGTGTTTAGCATATGTTTAGGTTATAATTGTGTTAGTTTATGCGTTTAAGTGTTTTTATGGACTAATATAAGTCTTTGAGCTTAAAGGTTATGTTTTTAAGGTACCTTGATGTGATTGTTAGTGTTTCATGGTCAATGTCGAAGAACAAAGAAGTTTCGAAGACTTTTAGTCAAAAACCATGGCTTACGATAATGGCACAATAGGCCATGATTGTGACAGAAACATGTGAGCCACTATACCCCAGACCATGACAGAAAGGTCTAAAACTAGCCGCGATCTTGGCATTTGGGCCATGCTCGTGATAGAAAGAGGCAAATGCTAGCCATGATTATGGTGGGCAGGGCCACAATCGTGGCCTACATTGGGCAAACACGAAAATGAATGAAATTGTCAAGTTTCGAGGAATTTTTCAAATCGTTTCGATCCCGAAGGAACCCTATGGTTATCAAGGTATTTAAAGAACATGAAGAACAAAACATTAGAGCTTTTTGCATCAGTCACAATCCCCAAAACCCTAGAGAGCTTTATCCAAATATTGAAGAAGGAATCGAAGGAAGAGAGACATAGAGAGGAAGCCTACTTGAAATACTTCCCAAAATAGGAGGTTTCCTGCTATTGTTGCTTCCATCAACCGGTTCCACTCGTATTTTCTGATTATATTTCAATTTTGTTGATGTATAGAATTGGGATCATCGTTGAGAATAGGTTTTATCAAATGTGGTTATATGTCTAAACTCACCTTCGAGAATTTTGTCTTTGATATTAATGAAATTGTGCATTTATATTGAATTATTTATGAATGAAATTGTGCATTTCATAATTCAATAACAAATTGAGAGGGTGAACAACGTGAAAATCATTAAATTGCACTAACGCCAGTTGGGTAGTTTAATACATCAAGAATTGAATCAAACTGGTAAAATTGTGTAACGAGAGATCATGCATAAGTTTTTGGTAGGTTATTGGACAAATTCAGATCTAATTCCGGTTTTGGATAAATTCTGTATTGAGAGGTTACAATTCCATAATCTAATTAGAGTTCATAAGTTAGGGTTAAGATTATAACTCAAGAGAGAGTAATTCACCCTAAAATCATCTAGACTTGGTAATTCGATAAATTCATAATTAATTAGGTTTTGATTAAGGTTAAATTAAAATCCCCTTTCTCTCAATTGGTAGTTCCTAGGTTTATTCTTAATTGGGATGTGCAAATTGCTATTTTGTCTGTCTTGAAGGGAACTTGCTTCCACTGTGTCAAGGATGTCCTCTAAAAGAGAAACTGCAAGGCCTATCTAGAGTCCTTGAAGCAGAAGAAGGCATCTGATGCCCCATCTACTTCAGGTATTTATGTTATTGATATTCATACTGTTTCTGATAACAACATATGGTTATTAGATACTAGTTATGGCTCACACATTTGTACTGACATGAAAGGTCTCAGGAACAGTAGATAACTCAATAAGGGAGAGTCAGACTTGCGAGTGGGAAATGGAGCAAGAGTTGTTGCATTAGCTGGAGGTACATGTGTATTGACACTCCCTAGTGGGCTTGTACTAGAATTGGATAATTGTTTTTATGTACCTGCTTTGACTAAAAATGTAATTTCTATTTTTAGTCTTAATAAAGCTGGATTCCATTTAAATTGCAATAACAATGATTGTTCAATTTATTTGAATAGAAAGTTATATGTTTTAGGTACATTATGCAATCGTATATACATATTGGATAAGTCTAATATGGTTCTAAATATCAATAATAACAAAAGAATAAAACGAGATAATGTGAAGTCGTCTTACTTATGGCATTATATCCTTGGCCATATAAGTGAGAGAAGCATGTATAAACTAAACAAGTGTGGTAGTTTAGTGTTATTTGATTATGAATCATATGACACATGTGAATCTTGCTCATTAGGCAAGATGACTAAGTTACCCTTTAAGGGAAAGGGTTAATGAACTAGTGGACTTTTAGACCTAATACATATTGATGTATGTGGTCCAATGTCCATACATGCCAAAGTTGGTTTCATATACTTCATTACCCTTATTGATGGTCATTCTTGATATAGGTATGTGTACCTTATGAGATACAAGTCTGAAGCCTTTGAAAGGTTCAAAGAATTCAGAAATAATGTTGAGAAACAACTTAGGAGAAGGATTTAATCATTTCGATCGGATCGAGGTGGTGAATACTTGAGCCAAGAGTTTTTAGATTATCTCATAAATAATGGAATATTTTCTCAGTGGACTTCACCTTACACACCACAACACAACGGTGTGGCTGAGAGAAGAAATCGAACCTTGATAGACATGGTGAGGACTAGATGGGTTTAGTAAATTTACCAAAATTCTTTTGGAGGTATGCATTCAAAACTTCTGCTTATATATTAAACAGAGTCCCATCCAAGTCAGTTGATGTTACTACTTATAAGATATGGACTAACAATAAACCTTATCTTTCTCATATGAAAGTTTCGGGTTGTCCTGCTTAAGTGAAGCAGATTCAGTCAGATAAGCTTGAAGCTAAATCTGACATGTGTCTATTTGTAGGATATCCTAAGGAAACTATAGGATATTAGTTTTACCATGTTTCAGAACAAAAGGTGCTTATTTCAAAACATGCTGTCTTTTTAGAGAAAGAGTTTCTTTTAAGAGAAGACAGTGGGAGCAAAATTGAACTTATGGAAGTTCAAGATGCTCAAACAGACGCAGATCAATTACCTGGACCTGAGACTATTATTTATAAATATGAAACAAAAGTTCAACCTTTTGACACATAAGAAGTTTATATGATAGGTAGGATACATAATGTTCCCAAGAGTTACAAATTTCTCATAAGTGAACTTAAAGATGTATTGCTCATATAAGCTGATGAGCCTAGTACCTATGGAGAGGTTCTAAAGAGTTCAGAATATGACAAATGGCTTCAAGATATGAAATCCCAAATGGATTCCATATACGAAAACCAAGAATGGAATCTGGTTGACACACCCAAAGGGATAAAACCCATAGGGTGCAAATGGGTTTCAAGAAGAAAACTAACATGGAGCGTAATGTAGTTACCCATAAATCTAGGCTTGTAGCTAAAAGTTATTATCAAAGGCAAGGTGTCGACTATGATGAAACTTTTAGCATAGTAGTTATGCTTAAATCCATTAAGATACTCCTAGCTATTGTCGCTCATTATAATTATGAGATATGGCAAATAGATGTGAAGACGACTTTCCTTAATGGAAACCTAACTGAGGATGTGTATATGACACAACCTGATAGTTTCATATCTATGAATGGAGAAAAGGTATACAAGCTTCATAAATCCATTTATGGATTGAAGCAAGCATCCAGGAGTTAGAATATCTGATTTGATGAGACAATTAAAGAGTTTGGTTTCTCATAAAATCTAAATGAATAGTGTGTGTATAATAAGGTTAGTGGGAGTACAATCGTGTTCCTTGTATTGTATGTAGATGACATATTGATAATAGGAAACGATGTCTCAGCTTTGCAATCAGTAAAAATTTTGTTAGCTAAGAACTTCTCTTTAAAAGACCTTGGAGAAGCAACTTATATAAGGATTTATAGAGATAGATCTAAAAGGTTGCTTGGTCTTTCTCAGTCTACATACACAGACAAGATGCAAAAGAGGATTAGCATGAAGTAGTCCAAGAGAGGTTATCTTCCCATGGTATATGGGATTACACTCTCTAAACCTATGTGTCCAAAGAAACAAGATGAGAGGACTCGCATGAGTTTGATTCATTATGCTTCGGCTATAGTATCAATCATATGCACTATGTTATGTACCAGACCCGATGTATCGTAAGCTCTAAGTGTTTTGAGCAGATATCAGTCAGACCCTGGTGAGGGTCATGGGGTGGTTGTCAAGAATATATATAGAGAAGGTGATCTTGTGGTAAGTGGGTGTATTGATGCCAGCTTCCAATCTTATAGGGATGACTCCAGATCCCAGTCTAGATATTTACTCACACTGAATGGTGGTGTAGTTAGTTGGAAAAATTCCAAATAAGAGACGATTGTTGATTCGACGATAGAGGTAGCTTCAAAAGCGGTAAAGAAAGTAGTTTGGATCAAGAAGTTCATCATGGAATTTATGTGGTTTTGAGCATCGCCAACCCAGTGCAATTGTATTATGAAAACAATGGGGCTATAGCGTAGGCGAAGGAACTGAGGTCTCATCAAAAATCTAAACATATACTCAGGTGCTACCATTTGATTAGAGAGATCATTAGTAGAAATGATGTCAAGATAGAGAGAGTTCCCATTGATCAAAATATTGTTAATCTGTTGACTAAGTGTAACATCCCGTTACCTTTGGGAGATTAGAATAGTAAATATGAGTGATTAATGAGAGCTTAGAATGCATTTTTCATGCTCATGCATTATATGATATGCTCATATTCATAAATATTGAATTTTTGCACATGAAAATAATTATACATGCATTCATAGACATTCCAAGTATAATTAATTTATAATTGAATTGTGAATGTGATTTTGTGGAGAATTGTGGTTTTTATATGTTGAAAAATTGATTTAGAGAGTTTATTTAGTGATTTAGAATTTTTGGAGATTTTTAGAAAATTTCTAAAAATTTGGATAAATTTTGGACTAGGAAAAATGGCAAATGGCAAGACAATTAACAAATAGCAGTAGAATTAAGAATCAAATGGCAGTGAAAATTTTTACTAATGACTTTGGGAATTATTGACATATGTTATTGAAATTTGGAGACAATTGGACTAGAAATTGGAGTTAAATGGATTAGTTTTTAAAGAGGGGTCCAAATGGAACCATAGGATGGTGACAAGTGTCACCAACACTTCTCCCTCATCCCTAACTCACGAATACACCCCTTTTAAGTGAATTTTGGTCTTTCATTTTTGCTCTTCTCTACCTCACAAAGCTTCATCTTCTTCACTTCTTCATGTTTTTACTTCTCCATTTTTTTCCCTCCACCGAAACTCCTACTATCCTCCATCAAATTGATTTTTAGCCATAATATCATACTAGTCACTTATATAGCTTGCTATCTTCTTCTAACTACTAAAAGATCCAACCTAATCCATCTTTAGAAGATGATATCATGTGAATGCTTGGGAGTTAGGGTTGAGAAAGATTTTGAAGAGAAATCAAGTAAGTTATTTCATAATGCTTGGGAGTTAGGGTTGACTAAGATTTTGAAGAGAAATCAAGTAAGTTATTTCTTAAATATCATGGGTATGGTTAAATGAAGCTAGAATGATGAGTACATTAAGATTGATGACTTCATTATGTGAGTTTTTATGTGTGTGTCGTGGGTGTAAAAATCTGGAAAAACTTGAAGATGATGGATTGGAAAATGTTCACTGCATATGCTTTAGTGTTCTAGCCCTAACTTCTTCTAGAGTTGTTCAATTGAGTTGATTCTTGATCTTGCTTAAGCTAGAGATATATAGCTATATTTTTCATGAAGACAACAAATTTTAATTCTGTTGTTAAGAGTCTCAAAAATTGACATGAAGTCTGAGAATTTCTGGGAATGAATAGTAAGAGAGTTAAAATTTTGATCTGAAACTTCCATGAATTTACTGTACTGATCTTGATGGATTTTGACAAAATGGTTTTCAAGAAAGTTGTAGATCTTTCTTTTAAATTTCCACTGATGTAAAATTTGTAATTTTTGGAGTTTTGGATCAAAAGTTTGGGAGGTTTGAAGTAGAGATTTTGGTAAAGAAGAAGAAGAATTGCATGATAGTGACTTTGAAGTTTTCAGGGGTGTTGAACATCCGATGGTTTTTTGGAAATGTCTTCTTCTTCTGACCCCCAAACGAGATGATATTTAATTTCAACTAAACTAGCAACATAGGGCTACATTTTGTATGAAGACATCGATTTTAAATTCTGCCTTTAAAAGTTTCCAATTTTGCATTGAAGTTCAGTGTTAGGTGTAGGAAAAAGTGCAGAAAATGGATGATGAATGCAAATATATGTGTATGTTCTGTTATTAGTGTTTATGATCAATCATGGGCTATAATTTGGTTATGGATGATTTTGAGTTGAAAGAGGGTTAGAATAATGGATAAATGATGATCATTTAACTAGAAATGATAGATTAAGCATGAGGAATTGAATGTTGTAAGTAAGGAGTTAAATTTTTGATCTGAAACTTCCATAAGTTTTCTGTACTAATATAGAGAGTTTTTGACAAAGTTGACTTTATGTAAGTTGTAGATATTTCTTTAAACTTTCCATTGATATAAATTTTGTAATTTTTTTAGTTTTGGATCGAAAGTTATGGAGGTTTGAAGTTGAGATGGCGGTGGAGAAGATGAAGTAGAGTATGCTGACTTTGCTGGTTTGACCAAAGGGTTGACTCACCCTGAACAACTTTCCTTCTTTTGACCATAACTTCTTCTCTAGATCTTCAAATTTTATGATTATTAAACCAACAGATTCCTAACAAACTTTTCTATCCCTACATAAACTTTTGTAGCATTATGAATTGAATTGTGAAATATTGATCAAATCAAAGTGTGGAATCTGTTGGAACAGTGAAATAGGATTTTCTTCCTGAACACCCTTCTATATTTTGATTATATATGGATCTATAGGATTCCAAATGAGACGCTTTTTAATTTTGAATAAACAATAGATATAGGCTTACAAATTGTCTTAATAATTCGAAATGTGATTTAGTCTCTAAGATGTTTAATTTCTGGATGGAAGTAGTTTATAGTATACTGTTTTTGAATATGAACAGGCCAAAAATGTTTGTAACATATCTTCCAAATTACTGAGCAAAATTGAGTGATTTTGGTTTTAATAGAAATATAAGACATAGAGGAACACTTTTCCAGAAGAGAGTATGACCAAATTACATCAGTTTCGCTTTCTAATTGAATGTGAATAGTAGACCCTAAAGTGTGACTTGGAAAAATCTGAAGTGATTCAATGAGAAATGAATTGTGAATTTTAATGTTGTTAGTGATGCATAAACCTAAGTAGAAATTATACTTAGATGAGTTTTGATATGAGAATGATTTTGTGATGAAATTGATGGGAAGATACCCGGGATTGTCATGAACATGCATTGTACATAATTCATTTCATACATGTGCATTATTAAACACTCAAAATTTTGCAAATTGTGATATATGTATATGTTGTTTGATATAGAGGAGTAACTGGAATGTCAACCTCCAGACATTGCTGGAACTTCCAAGCATTAGCTTTGGGAGCAACTTGTAAGTGACCTAGACAGTCTCACTTAATTACTTGTTTGTTTAAATTTTGTTTTGAAATGATTGAATGAATGTGATTGATTGTGTTGGTTTCCAACAGTAGGTCCGATGATTGTGATGCTTGGTTGAGATAATGAAGTGTTGCTTGTATGTGAATGAGATGAACTAAGTATACATAATTTGATGATAAATGTGTTTTGAATGAGCATTTGCACGTAAGTGAAAATGTGATTCTCAATTTAATGTTGAATGCCGGACTAAGGTCCGATGATATGAGATTGTGATTGAATGTGATCATACAAGTGTGATTGATGCATTTCATTTCATGAATGCATGAAATGTAATGGCAGTTGTGACCAGAGAGTAGCCACCAATTAAAGCTTAAAGCTCAATGACTTAATAAGAGCCTCAAACTCAAAAGTGATTCAGAGCCTCAGGCTTAATGTTTAATGAGCCCTATATGGGACATTTATTAATGAGTTCGGTATCCAAAAATGGATACAGGACAGTTTAGGCACTCGATCACAACAACTTAATAATTGGAAAAGAGTCTCATGAGCATTCCATATGTGTTTGCTTAAGTATGTTTAATTGATTGAAATGCAATTTGCTTGCTTAAGTGAAAATGTGATATGAAATCAATTATGTGAAAATGTGACTATATGTTATGTGAAATGATTTGTTGCATGAATTGAGTGAACCATCGGTGATGGTTACCTCATTGAGTTCGCAAAACTCACCAAAATTGCAACGTTGTCATTTTAGGACTGAGAGACGACTCTAGCTACTGAGAGGCTCTACCAGCCGTGTAGATTGTGATTTGGCAAGAGAAGTCATGGCTCAAAGGTCAGTCAGCTAGGATTTTTGGACAGATTAGATAGACTTTGTATATTTTCCTCTTTCATGTAGTTTTTTGTACTAAGTTGATGATGTACATGTAGTAAGTGTTGAAGATACAATGTAGACTTTCGATTTTGTGAAATGAAATGAGGAAAAAGTTGGTTTTAAAATATTGTGGTTTTCTTATGATGCTTTATAAGTGAGTAATGATATGATGCTATGTGAAGTTAATGTAGTGATCGAACATAGCTCACCCTTATCATAGGATATGTACCGGAATGATCTCTGGGCGTCGCGGTGTATACCCTACAGTAAGGGGCCGCTACAGTTAGATGGTATCAGAGCATGGTTGGCATCTGTTGGGACATATAGAAATGTTAAGTATGAAATATCATAAGAAGGGCAGAAAATGATTAAAATTATTGTTTGCTATAGGTCATCCACTCTAGGTGATCAAATTGATCAACCAGCTGACCAAGGATCAGTAGGAGCCAGTAGGGAGTCCTCGATACCTCGATCTAAGGAGATGCCTCCTAGAGTTCCCGAGAAAAGGGAGAGGTGGTATTATAGGCTACAGGAGCAGGGAGCTTTGGACTTCTATGGTAGCATAGACCCTGCTGAAGTTAAAGGATGATTGGAAAGGACTGAGAGGGTTTTTGATCAGATAAACTGTGAGCCGGATGAGAGGTTCGACTATGCAGTGTCCTTACTACAAGAGGCAATACCACCAGGCCTTGCAACTTGAAGTGGGAAGACTTCTTAAGGGTCTTCAAGGAGAACTACATGCCCATGATCTACTTGGATAGGAAGATGGAAGAGTTTCTGGGTTTGAAGCAGGGTAGGATGTCCATAGCTGAGTATGAGGTTCGGTTTAATGAGTTGATGAGTTATGCTACTGCTTTGATCCCTACGGAAGAAGACAAGTGTAGGAGTTTTGAGAATGGACTCAATATGGAGATCAGAACAAGGTTGGCACTTTCAAATCTGGGTACTTTCATTGAGGTAAGAGCTACTTCGATCATAATTGAATAGCTACTGAGAGAGGGACAAGCAGAGCCTGGGCAAAGGTCCAGATTGAAGAGGGCTAGTGAGATTCATAGTGGTTTTGGCAAAAGATTCAGTAAGCGCCAGAACAGAGCTTTCAGACCACCAGGCGGATCAAGGAAGTTAGGATTCAGACAGAGGGGTGGTTTTACATAGACTGGCAGTGGAAGAGGTACAGTACAGAGTAGTTACCCCAGTGTGAGCACTGTGGGAAGAGGCACGGTGGCGAGTATTGGAGACTATCTGGAGCTTGTCTTAGATGCGGCTCCTTTAATCACCAAATTAGAGATTGTCTTGTTGCTATGGGAATTCAGTTTGGTATACGTGGTAGATCGGGGAGTGAAGCTACTATTCAGCAGAGCAGAGGTAGTAGGACTAGATAGAGGGGCCGTGGTAGAGGTAGAGTGAACACAGGGAGTCCTCTTTCTAAGACTGAGGTACGGAGTAGTCAACCATAGTCCTAGGCCCGAGTCTATGCTATAACCAAGTAGGAGGCTCATAACTCCCCAGATGTGGTTGCAGGTGCGCGTCTCATTTATGATTTTGATGCTTTTGCACTGCTAGATATAGGATCCACACACTCCTGTATCACACTGCATTTGGCATGTAGGCTGCATTGTGATAAGGAGTTGCTACAGTATGGGCTAGAGGTGAGTACTCCTTTAGGTAGTACTACTGTCATAGGAGAGGTCTTCAAGGGGTGTTTGATTAGGATTGATCAAGCAGAGTTAATGGCAGACTTGATTATATTACAATTCAGAGAGATAGATATTATCCTAGGTATGGATAGGCTCACTGCTTATAGAGCTATCATAAACTGCTATACCAAGAAGGTGGTGCTGGAATCTCCTAGTCAACTGAGAGCGGTTTTTAGAGGAGTTAGTCAAGCAGTGCTAGCTAGGATGATATCCTTCATGAGTGCGAGGTTGATGCAGGGAGGATGTGAGGCTTATCTGGCCCACATCATTGATACTAGAGTTGAGCAGAGTATACAGGACATTCCCGTAGTTAGGGAGTTCCTAGATGTGTTTCCCGATGAGCTACTTGGTTTACCACCAGATCGGGAAACAAAGTTCACAATTAATCTAGTTCCAGGTGTTGCTCCTATATCTATTCCTCCATATAAGATGGCACCTATGGAACTGAAGGAGTTAAAGACTCAGCTTCAGGAGTTGTTGGAAAAAGGTTTTATTAGACCTAGTGTTTCACCTAGTGGAGCTCAAGTGTTGTTTGTAAAGAAAAAGGATGGGACTTTGAGGTTTTGCATTGACTATAGGCAGCTCAATCGGGTGACAGTGAAGAACAAGTATCTGCCGCCTAGAATTGATGATTTACTTGATCAACTGCAGGGAGCTCAGGTATTCACAAAACTAGATTTGAGATCAGGGTACTATCAGTTGAAGATAACTGAGACTGATGTACCTACGAGTGCATTCAGGAGCAGGTATGGGCACTGTGAGTTTCTAGTGATGCCGTTTGGGCTGACTAACGCCTCGACAGCTTTTATGGCCTTGCTGAATAAGGTGTTTCAGCCCTACCTGGATCGATTTGTGATTGTATTTATTGATGATATCTTGGTATATTCGAAGAGAAGAAAGGAACATGTTGAGCATCTAAGAGTTATTTTACAAATTATGAGGGAGAAACAGTTGTTTACCAAATTCAGTAAGTGTGAGTTTTGGCTGAATCAGGTTATGTTTCTAAGACACATAGTGACTGGAGATGGCATACAGGTGGATCCAAAGAAGATAGAGGCAGTAATGAATTGGGAAGCTCCGAGGAATGTGTCTGACATCCGAAGCTTTCTAGGATTGGCTGGATATTATCGGAGGATTGTCGAGGGGATTTATTTAATCTCAGCCCCTTTGACAAAACTTCTGAGGAAGAATGTACTATTCAGATGGAATGAAGAATGTCAGCAGAGTTTTGAGGAGCTAAAGCATCAGTTGACTATGGCACCGGTGTTGGCTATTCCATCGGGAACCGGAGGATATGTGGTGTGCAATGATGCATCGCATCAAGGATTGGGATGTGTATTGATGCAGCATAGTAAGGTGATCTCCTATACATCAAGAAAATTAAGGTCTCACAAGATCAATTATCCAATACATGATTTAGAGCTAGCTGCAGTTGTCTCTGCTCTAAAGATTTGAAGAAACTACTTGTATGGAGAGACCTTCTAGATTTATATAGATCATAAGAGTTTGAGGTATTTGTTGAGTCAGAAGGAGTTGAACTTGAGACAGAGAAGATGGATTGAGTTACTGAAAGATTATGACTGCACAATTGAGTACCACCCAGGGAAAGCAAATGTGGTGGCTAATGCTTTGAGTAGAAAGTCTAATACCAGTGTAGCTCAGATTCAATTATCGAGGCTGCCTAATTTGATTCATTTGAGAGTTCTGAATGTGGCGTTGAATCTGGAGCTGAATGAGGCATTGATTGCTACACTAAAACTTACGCTGATGTTACATGATAGAATCCGAAAATTTCAGGAGAAAGATCCCAATATGGTGAAGCTTATGGAAAAGGTAAAGATGAATCGGGATTTTGAGTTTGAGTTGAGGGATGAGACTTTATGATCGAAGCAGAGGCAATGTGTTGGCCCTGGTCCCCGTACGTAATTCATGGCAACTTTGTGTCACCATTTGAAATGAATTTGTGATAAAAATAATAAATTGGGAACGTTTGAATAAAATAAATTATAACCTTAGGTTTAATTAAAAAATATGGACATGGAAGATTCGTGGTGGGGTCGTAAAACAATTTTGGACATATAATTTAATTACTTAAAAAAACAAAATGATTTAATGAAGCTATTAATAAAAATAATTCATGGATATTTTCAAATAAAGAATTAGGCAATAATTTTATTAACTAAACTAAGTTCATAGGAGAAACAAAATTAATACTCTACAATTTAATTCAAAATTTGTCATAGCCAAAATGAACAAAGATTAAAAGAATTAAGAGTAAAAGGTTTAGTTGTAATTTAAATAAATAATAAAAAATAATAAGAAGAAATGGGAAGAGACTGCGAGGCGACTGTTCTAGACACAGTGCGCCTCGCGATCACGACTTGATCGCGGTCGCGAGTCTGTTAAAAGGGATGGTCGTGATCGCGCTAAGTTGCGATCGCGACTTTCCTTGCTTTTTCGCGATCGCGGCCTGGTCGCGATCGTGATTTTTGGAGATTTGGGGATTGTCGCGATCATGCTCTGTTACGATCGCGACTTCCACCCTAATCCGACACCCTCACTTCTAAACAGCACAACTTTTAATCCAGAAACTCAAAAATTACAATCTATATATCAATAAAAAGCTCAGATCAAGCCCTAAAACTTTCATGCAGACAACTTTGTCTAATTTTGCCTGTATCATTACAATTTAATAGATTATTAAAAATTTGAATTTTCTTGGAGCATGCCAAACACTTGCAAGGCGTCTATAGATCCGTTGTTTCTTCACCTAAGGAGTAGAATAGGTGGGCTGAGCTAGACAGCTCAGTGGCTAATATACCTATAGCCGTGCTAATGAACCACACACCACACATAAGTCAAACATATCACAACACATTATCATAAACATTCAAATCACATTATATCATTAGCATTCAAATTACATCATATCATAACATATTTAAAATGCAATGCACACAACAATGGCTCGAAAGTTCCGTAGAACAAAACGGCTAAACCGAAGTTTACACCATGAGACGAAACGAGTCTGATTTCTCAGGATCTCGTGGGCCACAAGCAGGCAGCTGGGAGAAGGCTATGGTCAACGTGCACGTGACAAACGAAACGAATTTCTCTCTCGCCCACATAACAGATTTTTATATAATCATACATTCTACATTTTATTCATGCTTTCTTGTTTCATAAATCTTTTCTTTTCCATTCACACAAAGTCATTAAATTATCACAATGCAACACAATTACAAATTCACAACCTATTTTTCCTACATCCACAATGGTTCGAAACATACATATTTAACATATTCACATCCAAATATTTCAATTCATCATTACTAAATCATAACATATTATTCACATTCACATGAATAAAATAACATACAAGCACATAACAATGTAATTCATCAACACAAACTATAAATATATTACCCAC
>JAOSBN010034102.1:0-16026 GCA_027563595.1 Erythroxylum suave
CATCTCAAAAGCATAAGCAATATTGCCAGGAACCCGAAAGCAACCCTTAATGAACCCTCGAGATGTGCGAAAAACCCTTGCACACGCCGAAACACCTGGAGAACCCAAAGAAGTAAAAACCCCGGTAGGGGAAAACCAACAACAGAAAAAAGAGTACCAGTGTCAATGAAATCTAAAATAACCCAACCCCGCAATATCATCAAAATGTAATCTATAACAGTCATTAGGAAGAAGAACACTCCAATCCATCTCAGAAAGAGACAAAGCAGACTTGGAAAGAGAGTCAGCCACACGATTTCCTTCCCGATAGATATGAGAAACCTGAAAGGAAATAGACGAAACAAAAGCTAAGCAATTCAACCATCTCTGACGATAACGCCAAGGAACTCGTCTAGACTTAGAATTCAGCAGCTGAACGACATAGGTAGAATCCGACTCCAACCATAAACAATTCCAACTAAAATGATGAGCAATTTCCAAAGCATGAATAGCTGCTAGAAGCTCCATCTCAAAAGCATAAGCAATATTGCCAGGAACCCGAAAGCAACCCTTAATGAACCCTCGAGATGTGCGAAAAACCCCTGCACACGCCGAAACACCTGGAGAACCGAAAGCAACCCAAATAATAAATTTAAATATGATAATAATAATAAAATTAATAAGAATAATAATAATAAGTAGAAAAAGTAATAATAATAATAATAAATATTAATAAGAATAATAAATTTAATTATAATAAGAAGAAAATTAATAATAATAAATATAATTAATAATAATAGGAAAATAATAATAATAATATAAATATAATTAACAAAATTAATAATAATAATAATATTTGTTAGTAGAAAATTAATAATAATAATACGAATAATAAATTTCATAATATTAAGAATAAATTTCATAATAATATGAAGAAAATTAATAATAATAAGGAATTTAATAATAATAATAATAGTAAATATAATTACGGAATTTAATAATAATAATTAATAATAAAATTAATAATAAGAAGAATAATAATAAGTAGAACATTAATAATAACAATAATTAATATTAATAACAATAATAAATTTAATTATAATAAGAAGAAAATTAATAATAATAAAGAATTTAATAATAATAATTAATATAATTAATAATAATAATAAGAAAATATTGATAAAAATAAAAATAAATAAAAATAAAAATAATAATAATAATAAAGGAATTTAATAGTAATAATTAATAAAATTAACAATAATAAGTAGAACATTAATAATAATAATAATAATAATTAATATTAATAAGAATAATAAATTTAATAACAATAAGGATATTGTTAATAATAAAAATAAAATTAATAAAATTAACAAAATATATAATAATAAGGAATTTATTAATCATAAAAATAAATATAATTAATAAAAATAATAAATTTAATAATAATAAGAAATTTAATAACAACAACAACAACAGCAGCAGCAGCAATAATAATAATAAAGGACATTTTTGCCTTTTTGTTAGTTATTCTTTTGTCATTTCAAGTTTATATTTTCAAATCAAACACTGGCATAAAAAATTCTTTATATATTCCATTCCTTGAACCTAATAAAGTAATATTCATTCTATTCTATTCCTCGTCTTTTTCCTTTCTAAGAATAACTATTTTATCCCTTATCTATTTCATTCCTTGAATTAAACAGCCCATTAATTCATTACTAAGGAAAATATCAATTAATTCCCAAAGTTCATATATCAAAATACCATTCACTTAATAATACTAAATAATCAACCAACTATGTTTCATTTCTTATCAATTATACCTTCTCAAACCCATTAACCAACCACCGCGTTAATAGTTATTAAAGGTCGTGAGTTGAGTAGGTGGAGGACATAAGAAGAGTTATTGAAGATGGTGGCGGTGAGGTACAAGAAAGACAGCGAGGAAAAAAAAAAAAAAAAGGTTTTAGGCTCAAAATTAAAAAATATTATTATTTTATTTAATGAACAATATATCAAAAATTTTAATTTAAGAATGCATGTCCTATGCTATCACCGAAGGCAAAATTTTAAATTTACATTTTAGGCGAATTTTTCGATTAACTTACAGTTAAATTTTGAAGTTTTTTAAAAATTAGGGTTTAATTCGTACTTTCCAAAATATTAGGATTTTAAAAACTACCTTTTTGCCTAAATTTAACAGTATAACATGCTGAAGCGAAGATATTTGGTCCAATGCTTATGGTACAAATGGCATGTGTTCGCACTGATATGGTCAAAGACAAATAGAAACGGAAATATCAACAGGACAGACGGCTTCAGATCCTCTGTTTCCATTTTTGTGTACATATCCTGTCCCATTTAATCCCCACCTTCTATTTACATAAGTCCCACATAAATAGAAGGTAGAGATTAAATAGAACAAGATAGGTATACAAAAATAGGGACAATAGATCAAGCCCCAGGACGGACAGGGAGAGCAAGCTGACTAGAACAGCAATCATTGACTCATCCCCCGGTCCCTATCAACTGGAACCCTTTTCGAAGGTGGCATTGATGAAATGTCAAAAACACATATTTTCCTGTAACAATTTAGAAACTTATTCTAGTTGTTTGCGTCACCTTGCAGTCTTACCTACCTACTATTAGTTTTAGCCTCGTCAAAAAGAACTCGCACTAGCTGAAACGAGCTTACGGGCCTGGAAATGCCAAATTCTACCTACCAATGTTCTGAAGAAAAGTAATACCACTTTAGTAACAAACTGAGAAATATTTAAGACCCGAAAAGAGTGGAAGCCGGTAACAAGAGATCACAATTCTACTTCTGGCTTTGGAATTGTGAATGGATGGAATTTCTTCTTCTAAACACTTCCAGAGGCAAAAACAGACCTGCAACTTGCTTATCTGTACACGCTGTTAAAGTAATCTATATATATAATAAAGTAACCGAGTATGTACAAACAAGACTCAGACCACATGCATGCTATTTTAATTAATACTTCTCTCTGGTGACTATTAGTTTTCTTGCAGCTTAAATACCGAACCCACACATCTTTCCGTGTCCCACAGAAACGAACCAAAGGCAATTGCCTCCAAAGCCAATCTCTTCATGCTCAAAAATGAGGTCAAGATCATCTCATCATTGTTCAATGGACCAGTCTTATCATCCCAAAATAGTGCGTGGCAATGCTTATTAATCAGGCGTACTGCTTCAATTGAATTTGGATTAGCAGACCTCCGAAATGCGTTGATGTCAAAACCCATCAGATACCATCTGAAATCTTCACTTAGTCCCTCCTTCCAAACTGATCCCCGCCTTGATGGAGCAGATTGTGTATTGCCCTTGAGACCTGAGACTATGTTTGTTAGCTCATTAGATGACATGTTCTCACAATGGGCCTTCGTCCCATTATCATATTGGTTTTCTTTTGCTAGACACCTTTCCATATGATACCTTAAGAAGGCAGATTTCAATAAGTATCCATATAGGATTGAGCCTGCATATGATTGTGCAAGATGGAGCCGCGAGATTTCAGTTGTTGCCCAATTATCTGCAACACTGGAATTCACTCTCAAGCCAATTAATTCTGACACGTATTCTTTTACCATGTTTAAAACCTCAATGTTATGGATGGATTCCAAGTCCCAGTTCTTCGATGGCCCTATCTCTAGTCTATTATTATAAATGCACCTAGACAGCTTTGGAACTAGAGGCACTCTGATCTCTGAGAATTTGGAAATTATTAGCATATACATGACCTCTTCAACATCATCATGACATTCTTGCAACTTCATTTGACCAATTTTCCTGCCATTTTTTTAGTATCAAGAGATTGTGTAAAACATGTATATCTTGGAAATCAGAACATTTCAAATGCAGAAGATAAGCCTGCCTAAGTGCACTAGAGTAAGTAGCAAGTTATATGGTAACCCACGAGGTTTAACTTTTTTCAAGAACTTGTTGGTTATGGATAGTTTCACATTATAGGCATGAAAGCCCCAAACTTGTCGATATTATTCAAATCACATTCATCAAACAAAGCTATTGCAAGAGCAAGGGAGAAAACATAACGTTATGTGGCAAACGATCAATATATTAAATAGGACCAATGTTAGCCAAAAAGAGCAAACTGACTGTAGAAAACAAATTGCAATATTGAAATCACTCATGTTTGACGTTGAAAAGGGACCAATACCCCGCATTCTAACTAGAGACATTAAGCTGAATACCTCATGCCCTCCAAAAACTGACCGTAACATTACATATCAAAAAACAAACTCTTATATGTTTTGTTTGTTGTTTTTCCCTTAAATTTTATTTTGTTTATCAAAACTTTACAAATCAATAACAAAACATAAGGTAAGGTAACATAGATAGATTATACAATCAATTAAACCAAAGAGATTAAAAGATCAACTAGTAGAAACAGGAGACTTACTAAACAAAAAGATCTCCTCCTTATTAAAGAAAAAAGAAAAGTAGAACATCATTAGCATACGTTACCTATAGAGGGTATCATCATCGGAACCAGAGTCACGCGACAAGAGAACGAGCGACGCACCCCTCTTGGCGGCCAGCAGCTCCAACTCCTTGGTAACCGCCTCGTGAAAAAACTGCTTCTGATTCAGAAAGAGACCACTCAAGTATTTGCCTACCTCCGAACGTGGCTCCAACGGCGTGTTCAAGCTACCGCTGCTGGGCTCGCAGTGGCTGTGGCTGAACCCCGCTCGCGCAACCACCCTCAGAGCCGGAGCTACTGATCCTACTTTCCGGGCTCTGATAAAGGTGAAATTGGGAACGTAATCCGAGGGTGAATTGCGGGAATTTACTGCTGATAGTAAGAATTGGAGGGAACGGGTAGAGAAATTGCAGTGCATCATATAATCCTAGCCAAAGTGGCTATTGGCGAGAGATAAGCGTTGGGTTGGGTGTTAGGGGAAGGGTTTAACTTTTAAGCCTTGCAACTTGAAGGAATCTCAATGATGTGTTTTGGATAAGGATTTAAGAATTGGGAGTGGGGGGGTGTCTGTGTCGATATACACGTGGATGACTATGATTGGAGGGCTTTGGGCAGAGGTTGATTGATGTTGGGTAGTGTCCAAGTGGCTCTATTCTTAAAAAGAGGTGAATAAAATAATAGCATGTTTATCCATTCTTCACTGTCTTGTTTTGACTTTTGAGTCATCCATGGCAGTGACAAGGGATTGATGATATTTATCAGTTATTAACTTAGTCCGTTAGTTAATGGCTGTGTTTGGATAACAACTTTTCAGCCGTTTTTTGGCTGTTTGATTTAAGTTAGTTATTTGACTCATATCAATCAACTATTTATTTATTTGATTAATAGTTAGTTGAGTTGGCTGATTCAACCCAACCAGCTAATTTTTAATAAATTACTTTATCCCAGCTTTTTAAGATAGCTGGTTGATTTATAACAATAATACCCTTGTTACTCTCTACTATCTTCTCCTTTTAGGTTTGCCATTATTAGCACTATTTTTTTCAATCAACTTTCAATATGTGCATGATCTATAGAAAATTATGGGTTAGATAAAAGATTAAAGTAATTTATTTGTTTTTTACCTTATTGATATTAATGTTTAATATCTAATTTATAATTAGAGAGTACTTATATTTTAATCTTTAATTTAATTTAGTATTTAGGTTTTATTGATCGTGTATTAAAAGTTGATTATTTAATATTAAAAATTTATTTTAATCTTTTTCTAATATTATTTAATTATTTAATAACTTTATAAAAAGATATTAAAATAAAAATTTTATATAATTTTTTAATAATATTAACAAGTTATTTACATAACTCATTTTAAATGAAGAAATCCAATAATTTTAAATTAAGTAATTAATCAAAATATATCGATAATAAAAAATATTTATATAATTATTTTGTTGGAATGGTCTAATTGTAACCAATTAAAGTAATTTACTAGTGAAACCAATTGTAAATTGATTAATAAGTATATAATCTTATCTCATCTTGTGTGATTAAAGCAATCTTCATAACCTTATAATTTTTTTAAAAGTTATGTCCTCATAAGTCATTTTAGACATAAACAGCTAGTGATAAACAACTAATTTTACCAAACATCTCTTATAAACAGCTAATACAATCCGCTGGTCAAATCAGCTAATATAATCAGCTATTAGCTACCAGCTGATAGAATCAGCTAATTGCCAAACAGGGCCAAAGGCACTCCGATCTTAAGATAAAAACAACAAGAACTAAACACATTCTTTTGGAAGCCACTCAATGAAAACGACAACCTTAGTCATTTCCACGACTGTTTATACACATTTATTTGCCGTCTGTTGTATTTCATTCTTGTACTTCCGTTGATTTCTAGTATGTCAATTATAATTACATGAAATAAATAAAAATAAGAGATAATGAATTTAAAATATTTAATGTTTTAAAGATTTTTAAGTAATAATTTTTCAAATTTTGTATAAATAAATTCAAAATATTATTTTTACAATAAATAGAAATCGACATAATATTTGGTAAACACTTTTTTTGGAACAAAAGAACCCGCAGTCGCTATCTTTTGGATGCACACTGTGTAAATCTCTGGATTGATGCAATAGTCTATAAATCACGTCAACTGGGTACTTTATACTAGACAAGTCCTATACGACAAATTTAATCAAGAGAGTATAAATAGGAAGATTCGAACCTAGGACCTTTTGGCCCTAGTTCTAACTTCGCATATAATACAACATTGTTTTATAATAAAAACTACATTGTATTGTACGCAAAACATGCTTAGAATAAGATTATAAAAACAGTGTATCTTTTCCTGAGGCAACCATCCACATCCTTAGGTACAATCATTAATTTCCTAAGAATTGACTGCATTTACTAAATGATTCAATACAAATTACAAAGATCCAGATATATAACTACAAGTTGAGAACATGTCACGAAAAGAAATGTTGGAAGTACAAGAAGATCATGCTTTACCTCATAATTCAAAAGTCACTTAACAATATTTTTTTATCATGAAAATTCAAGTAACATTTATCTTTTCTGATTGTTTGACTCTATAGGACTTTTTTCTTTTTGCATGATTTATCTTTGAAAAACTTATAACATGCCACTCTCATAAAGCATATGCCCAAATGTATCGACGAATATTCGAGAACATATTTGATAAGTTGTTGTTCTTGATATATTTTAGCTATATTTTGTCAATGTTTTTTGCATTGAATGATGTTAAATTGCCTTCAGTTTTGTGAATTTGGTACTGCTCCTTTGTTCTTGGTATTTGCAGATGATTTGGGAAGAAAATGAATTAAACCCGACGAAAGCACAGTCTATCCGTGTAAATTCACACAGCCCGTGTAAAGTAGAAGTTTAAAGTTGAAGATCCGAAAGTCACATGATCAGACTATGTAGATTCACACGGACTGTGTCTTTCGAAGCCAGAACACATAACCAGATCCGAAAGTCACATGATCTACCTATGTGGATTCACACGGTCCGTGTATGACAGTTTCGGTGATTAAAAGGCAATTTTTGAGAGATAAAAGGAGGATTGGTGAGAAAAGGGGGGGAACGAGTGAGATTCAAGAAGGGGAGAAAAACAAAGAGCAATTGAAGAAGAAGAAAAGCTTGGAGATTGGGAGATCAAGATTCAAGAAGCAATTGGAGTTCCTTTTCCTCCACTTTCCATTTATTATTTATCTTCAATGTTCATGTTTATAATTTTTACTTTTAGGTTGAATTCAGTTATGAATTTGTAAATTTTCTTATTCTAGGATGTTTCAACTTAGGATTTATGTATTAAACCTTATGCCTTTACTTCTAAATTCAATGTTGACTTGATTTCAGTAAAGTAATGTTGTCTAATATTGATTTGATCTTTCTAATCTAGGGTTTCTTATTGAATAATGATAGATGTTAAACTAAGTACTGAAAAGTGATGTTTAATGTCTGAATTGCTAGATTAGACTTAATTGAAAGAATATCTAGAAATAGAATTCTTCATTAGGAGTACCTGGAATTAACCACTGTGTTCATTGGGTTGGATTTGATTTTTGGTCTAGGAAACTGGTTTAAAAATTGGAATCAATACGTTAATTACTTCGAAAGAACTAATTGATAATAGTGGGTTAATGTACTTGGATCAATGTATTATTTATTACATGATTTCTTTATTGAGATGAATTCCTAGAATATTGGCTCAAATTCTGTTAATCGTGCATTGATACTTCTTTAACAACTGAATTTTCATATTTGATGGCTTAGCAAATTTAGAAGGTATAAATTCAGTACTTTGACTTAGTCCTTGTGGATCGACACTTGATTGCTACAACTAAACTTGTACACTTGTGGAGCTTATCAAGTTTTGGCGTCGTTACTGGGGACTTTTGTCAAATATTGAATTTTTCTGACCAAAGTTGATTAAGCTTTACTTAATTCATTTAGTTATAAGTTTATTTGAATTTACCTTGTATATAAATTTGTTCACTCTTGTTTGTGTTTCTCGTGCAGTGGTAAACTGAGATTTATATGCAATTTACTTTCATAGCCCCATTTGATCCTGAGATCGAAAGAACATACTACAGGAGAAAGAAACAAAGGTTTGTAGATAAGAAGAAGGTAACCCCTGTCAGTAGTAGCAATACAATGACAGAAGGAGTGGGACCACAGTTCTTTGACTATTTAGAGCTAGGAGTTCAAGAAAACACTTTGGGGATTAGGAATCCAACTATGGAAGCAAATAATTTTGAGTTGAAACCAGTTCTTATTTCTATGGTTCAGCAGTCTCAGTTTGGAGGATCACCTATCGAAGATTCGAATATACACTTAACGGTCTTCCTTAAAGTTTGTGAAACTTTGAAAATGAATGGAGTCATACTTGATGCCATTCGTCTTCGCCTTTTCCCATTCTCTTTAAGGGATAAGGCAAGAGCGTGGCTTCATTCACTTCCAGCTGGATCTATTACTACAAAGGATCAACTCTCCAGGACGTTTTTAGCCAAGTATTTTCCTCCAAGCAAAACGGCAGATCTCAGGAATCAAATCTCAACATTCACACAGAAAGAAGATGAGACACTGTATGAAGCGTGGGAGCATTATAAAGATTTACTTCGGTTGTGTCCACACCATGGCTTACCATCTTGGATGGTTCTTTATAATTTCTATAATGGATTACTCCAGTCAATAAGGACCTTAATCGATGCTGCAGCTAATGGAACAATTTTGAATAAAACTTATGCTGATGCATACAATCTCATTAAAGAGATGGCTCTCAATCACTACTAATGATCTAGTGAGCGAGGAGCAGCAAAGCGTACTCCAGGTAAGTATGATGTTAATATACTTATTATACTTTCTGCTAAAGTTGACGCCATGACACACAGGTTAGATCGCTTGAATGTTAATTCTGTGAATGCTAGTAGTGCTACTTCTGCATGTGAAATTTATGGTTCTGTTGATCATGTGTCTGTTAATTGTCAAATGGGTAGCCCTTTTGCCCAAGACTAGGGTAGTGATCAAGTTCGCCATTAGCAATCTTAACCAAAGACCTCAATTTAACCCACACTCAAACACTTACAATCTAGGTTGGCGGAACAATCCAAATTTCTCCTGGAGGAATAACCAAAACCCCCAATTTCAGCCAAACATTAAGCCACCTCTTGGTTTTCAAAGACCTTCCAATCCATCAGGACCTCTAAAATCAATATGGAAAGTATGATGGAATCTATGTTACTAGCCCAAAGACAACAAGATGAAACCATCAAGCAATTAACCTTTAAGGTAGACTTGTTGGCTACTCATAACAAGTTGCTTGAGAACCAAATAGCAAATTAGGCTAGTTTATCAACCACACCACCAGGTAAATTATCTAATCAACCTGAAACCAATCCTAGGGAACATTGTAAAGCTGTGACATTGGGAAGTGGAAAGCAAATGGTAGGACCCCATGATCCTAGGAATGAATCTGTAAAAGAGAGTGTAGTTGAAACTCAGGACAGGACTAGTAGAGAAACAAAAGTTGAGCTGGAAAAGGAGAGTGAGAATAATCATTCTTCTAAGGAACTACAAAAGCCCTTCCAAAAACCTTACACTCCACCAATACCCTTTCCTCATAGGATGGACAAAGCCAAGTTAGATGCTCAATTTGGGAAATTCTTAGAAGTTCTTAAAAAGCTTTACATCAACATTCCTTTCACCGATGCACTTTCTTAAATGCCTTCTTGTGCTAAGTTCTTAAAAGAAATTTTGTCAAATAAAAGAAAGTTAGAAGAGTATGAAACTGTTGCCTTGACTATTGAATGTAGTGCTGCCATTCAAAACAAGCTTCCTCCGAAACTCACAGATCCTGGTAGTTTTTCAATCCCTTGCTAAATTGGTAACGTAACAATTGAACGTGCTTTATGTGATTTAGGATTAAGTGTGAGCCTAATGCCACTTTCTTTGTGTAAGAAGCTTGATCTAGGAGAATTGACACCTACTACTGTTCCTTTGCAATTAGTAGATCGATCTATTAAATAATCTGTTGGTGTATTGGGAGATGTGCCTATTAAAGTAGGTAATCTGTTAAATATTATGTTGGTGTTTATTTTGTTATTTTAGAAATGGAGGAAGACACCCGCACCCCAATGATTTGCAGGATGTTAGATAGATGTGAAAAATGACAAATTATCTTTTGAGATTAATGGGGATTGTGTTCAGTTTGACCTTTCAAAAGCCACTAAATTTCTGAGCTTGTTTGATGATTGTTTTAGAATTGATATTATTGATTCTATTGTAAATACCCATTTTTCTAACTAACATTCGGATGATTTTCTTGAGCATTATTTAATTACGAATGGAACATCGAGTGATGAGATTCTAAAAGTGGCCATGATTGCTAAAGCTTTAGAAAGTCTCCCTACAAATTACAAGGCTAAAGAAGAGTAGTTTGAAGTTCTAGAAGTGGATCAACAAATTGAGGTGAAAGCACCTAAGGTAGAACTCAAACCACTTTCCTCCAATTTAAGGTATGAATTTTTGGGCCCTGATTCTACTTATCCCATGGTTGTGAATGCTAACTTGGATGCTGTTGATACAGAAAAACTTGTTAGTGTTTTAAGAAAGCATAGAAAGGCCAAAGGTTATTCATTAGATGACCTTAAGGGAATTCATCCTTCTGTGAGCATGCATAGAATCTTAATGGAGGACGACCATAAGCCTACCATTGAACATCAAAGGAGATTAAATCCTAGTATGCAAGAAGTGGTCAAAAAGGAAATTTTGAAATTGCTTAAGGTTGGCATAATTTATCCTATTTCAGATTGTAAGTGGGTTTGTCCAGTTCATGTAGTTCCTAAAAAAGGAGGGATAACAATAGTGACAAATGAAAATAATGAACTCACTCCAACTAGGACCGTCACCGGGTGGAGAATGTGCATAGATTACCGTAAGTTGAATTCTACAACTAGAAATGATCATTTTCCCCTTCCCTTCATTGACCAGATGTTAGAAAGACTTGCTAGGAATTCTCATTTTTGTTATCTTGATGGGTATTCAGGTTTCTTGCAGATTCTCATTCACCCACAAGATCAGGACAAAACTACTTTTACATACCCATATGGTACCTTTGTATATAGGAGAATGCTTTTTGGTCTTTTTAATGCCCCTGCTACTTTCCAGCATTGTATGATGGCCATATTTTTTGATTTCATTGAAAACATAATGGAAGTGTTCATGGACGATTTCTCTGTCAAAAGTGTTGCAAAAATGCGAAGAAGCTAATTTAGTTTTGAATTAGGAGAAGTGCCATTTTATGGTCTAAGAGGGGGTTTCCAGTAAAGGTATTGAAGTTGACAGAGAAAAAGTGGAAGTACGGCTCCGATTATGCAAGCACCTGATTGGAATCTTCCATTTGAAGTGATGTACGATGCAAGTGATCACACTTTGGGAGCTGTTGTGGGTCAAAGAAAGGACAGCAAGCCTTATGCGATCTACTACGCTACTGGCACTTTAGATGAGACTCATCTCAACTATGCCACCACCGAAAAAGAATTTTTAGCCGTGATTTTTTCTCTTGAAAAGTTTAGGTCTTACCTAATTAATTCTAAAGTTGTTGTCTTTACAGATCAATGCTGCTATTCATCATTTGTTGAAGAAGAAGGATTCCAAGCTATGTCTTATCTGATGGGTCTTATTACTACAAGAATTTGATCTAGAAATCAAGGATAAAGCTGGTATTGAGAATGTAGTAACTGATCACCTTTTCTGAATTACTATTCCTAGTGAAGAATATCCCATTGATGATTCCATTTCGGGAGAACAACTATTAGCAATATCATCTCTTGCATCACCATGGCATGTCGACTTAGTTAATTATAACGTTTAGGGAGTGTTCCTACAAGAAATTACTTATCAACAGATGAAGAAACTCATCTCTGATGCTAAATACTAAGTCTGGGAAGAGCCATTACTGTATAAATACTGTGGCGATGGTATTTTCGACGATGCTTACCTGAAGATGAAGTACAGAATGTTCTTCACCACTGCCATTCGACAGTTTATGATGGTCATTTTGGTCCAGATAAGATAGCCGCCAAGGTTCTCCAAACAGGTTTCTTTTGGCCTAATTTGTTTTGTGATGTAAGGCAATATATGGCTACATGTGATAATTGCCAACGATTGGGAAACATATCAAAGAGAGCTAAGATGCCACAAACTGGAATATTGGAGGTTGAATTGTTTGATGTTTGGAAAATTGACTTTATGGGTCCGTTTCCCAAATCCTATAACAATCTCTACATTTTAGTAGCAGTGAATTATGTTTCAAAATGGGTAGAGGTAGTTGCAACTTCCACAAATGATGCTAAGGTGGTAATCAAGTTTTTGAAGAAACATATATTCACTCATTTTGGTCTTCCAAGAGCCCTTTTGAGTGACAATGGTACTCACTTTTGTAATAAGCCCCTTGACAATCTTTTGCAAAAATATGGTGTATTTCATAGGATTGCTACGCCTTATCACCCTTAAACAACTGGGCAGGTTGAAGTTTCCAACCGAGAAATCAAGAGTATTTTAGCAAAGATAGTTGGTAAGTCAAGGAAGGACTGGTCTTTGAAACTTGACAATGCTCTTTAGGCCTACCATACAACTTTTAAAACACCTTTGGGTACCACACCATATAGGATTGTGTTTGGCAAAGCATGTCATTTACCAGTGGAGTTAGAATACAAAGCCTATTGGGCTGTCAAAACTTTAAACTTTGACATGAAATCTGCTGGTGAAAAGAGGGCAATGCAATTGAATGAGTTGGATATCTTAAGATTGGAAGCTTATGAGAGTTCTCGCCTATACAAAGAAAAGACCAAGCTGTGGCATGACAAATATATTACCAAAAAGTGGTTCGAAGAAGGTGATTTAGTTTTGTTATTTAACCCTCATCTTCCTCTTTTTCCAGGTAAACTCAAATCTAGATGGTCTGGTCCATTTCAAGTTCTACAAGTTTTTCCACATGGCGCGGTCAGGGTTTGGAGTGAAGTTTCTGGAGCCTTCAAGGTCAATGGATAGCGCCTGAAACCTTATTTTGCAAGACATCCATTAGGTGCCATAACAACTTTGACACTTTCCGAACCACAACAACACTGACATCATTTTACAATTTGCTCATACCATTTAATGAGCCTTGTTTTTATACATTTAGTTAAGTTATTTCTTTCGCATTTGCTTTCTTTCTTTCAAGCTTGTCAGAAAAAAGGGGTTCTATAAGTTACATAGCCTGACCGTGTAAAATCACACAAACTGTGTAACTTCCAGCCTGATATCTAGATTTCACTCGAAAGTCACATGGGCTGACGGTGTATATTCACATGGACCGTATGACTCTCAAGCTCCCTTTAACTTCCCGCCCGAAATTCACACGGCCTGACTGTGTTAAATCACACGGATCATGTGACACTTTTCCACTTCCATCATCTTTCAAAACCCTCTATTTACTCTCTCTCTCTCTCTTTACATTTCATTTCTTCTTCTTTCTTCTCTCATCTTCTTAACCCTTAAAATCGCATTCGAAAATTCTCTACTCTTCACTCCACCATTCTTCACTCCATCATCATCTTCAACCTCACCTCCATCACCCAAACTGATTTTTATCTCCATTTTCACCATCTCTCTATTCCTTCATCCTCCTTTTTCTCTTCACCTCCTTCACCAATAGGACCTAAGCGGAGAAAAACCACACTTGGTAGGTTAAGCACCACCCACGCTGAATCATCTCAACCATCCCATCGAATAGGTAATTCCAATCCTTTTGGTTTCTCTGATACCGATGATTGTGCTAGATATGAAACATTGAAAAATAGGCCTTTAGTTGTAACTCGGTATTATGATGTGGACACTTTGTGTGACTTGGATTTATTAGCTGATATTTATAGACTGTTTGGTGCTATTGGTTTGCGAAATTTTCAGGATGTTAGGTGCTCAACATATTCGAACATAACCCTGGAATTTCTTAATACTATTTCTGTTGATGATACTCACGGTTGTGATTGTCAAGTAGGCAAGATTTCCTTTCAACTTTTTGGCAGCTGACACACTTTAACCTTGGACGAATACAATTCAGGGGAGCGAACAACGTTTTTGCTACCTACTCTAGCAAAAATCCCACTGGATAATATACAACGTTTTGGGGACCCTGTTGTTGTTTCTATTCTGTTACTAGATATTTTCTTGCTTGGCTCGCTTTTAAATATTTTTAAAAAAAGCAAACAAAAAAATTTTGGTGACCTGTGTGAACACCAATACTGGCTGAAGTTGGTGGAATGGCACCATCTTCCTTTAAGTTCTTGAATGGATGGAGTCATTAGTATTGGGAGGAATTTCCCCTTTTGGGCCGTTACAATTTTCACAAAATCACACATCTTTGGTATACCAATTCTAGCCGGCATGAATGACACGACATTTGTGCTCCTTAAGTGGCTTATGTACGGAGCAGCTAGTAATTAGGAGAGTTAAGTTCCTTTTTGGGCCATTTAATGACTCGAAACAACTAAGGGTGTTATTGGTCTTTAGTACCCCTTTGAGATGCAAGCTACTGGGAAAATACCTAATGAAGTACCCCTTTGAGGCGTGTGTTACTCGGGAATAATAATATTGATTAATAAATTTGTCACCAAGCACTCCTTCGAGACAGAGGGGACTATAGGGGGATGATCCTAATTTGTTTTTAAAATGTGTATTTGCACTCTGTTGAGTCCCGATCGATTTAAAAATACTGATGAATATCTACTGTGATTAAGTTTGATTGAATCTTTGAGCTAAGCTTGGTAGAGATAGTGAGTGATGAACTATTACTTGGAGCGAGTATTTGATTAAGTGAGATGCAACAAATTGTTTTGCATGATCCTATTATCTTACCTTTACGACATTTGAGCTACATTTCTTCCCTTAAATTGCCATTCAGTTTAATTTGCTTGAGGACAAGCAAAAGTTTAGCATAGGGGAGTTTGATAAATTATTGCTCTTGATATATTTTAGCTATATTTTGTCATCGTTTTTTACATTGAATGATGTTAAATTGCCTTTAGTTTTGTGGATTTGGTACTGCTCCTTTGTTCTTGGTATTTGCAAATGATTTGGGAAGAAAATGAAGTAAACTCGAGGAAAGCATGGTCTACCCATGTAAATTCACACAGCCCGTGTAAAGTAGAAGTTTAAAGTTGAAGATTTGAAAGTCACATGGTTAGATTATGTAGATTCACATGGATTGTGTCTTTAGAAGCCAGAACATATAACCAGATCCTAAAGTCACACTGTCTACTTGTGTGGATTCACACGGTCTGTGTATGACAATTTTTCATACAGTTTCGATGATTAAAAGGTAGTTTTTGAGAGAAAAAAGGGGGATTGGTGAGAAAAGGGGGGGAACGAGTGAGATTCAAGAAGGAGAGAAAAACAAAGAGCAATTGAAGAAGAAGAAAAGCTTGGAGATTGAGAGATCAAGATTCAAGAAGCAATTGGAGTTCCTTTTCCTCCTCTTTCCATTTATTATTTATCTTCAATGTTCATGTTT
>JAOSBN010034113.1:0-16025 GCA_027563595.1 Erythroxylum suave
AACTCTTGTGAACAGAACTCCCCTCCTCTATCTGTCCTTAAGGTTTTAATGACACATCCACTTTGTTTTTCGGTAAGTGCCTTAAACTTCTTAAAATTGTCAAAAACCTCTGATTTATATGACATAAAATAAATCCAGCTCATTCGGGAGAAATCGTCAATAAAAAGTAGGAAATACTTACTGCCAGCCAGTGACTCAGTTTTCATTGGGCCGCACACGTCTGCATGTACCAGCTCTAATCTATCAGTTGCTCTTCTAGCCTGTCCTATTGGGAAGGCTCTTCGGGTTTGTTTTCCAAGTGCACATCCACTGCATACATGATTTGTACTCTTGATAGGCGGCAGTCCCTTTACAAACCCCTTGTTGGACAGCAACTATAGACCTTTAATATATAAGTGTCCATATCGTTCATGCCAGAGACTTGTCTCATCAGATGCCATCTTGCTCATCATGACATGTTGCCCACTATCACTCATATCCACGAGAAACATTTTATTTTCAGTCATCCTTGCTTGAATGACAACCTCGCCAGTTTTCTTACGAACCACGCATGCTCCTTGATCAAACATAACACTCATTCCAGACTCCATTAATTGCCCAACGCTCAGCAAGTTATGCACTAACTTAGGAGCATAGTTTACATTCTGAATCATCCTTTCTTTTCCATCAACAGTAATTGTCACAGTACCTTTGCCTTCAATTTGCACTTGTTTGTCATCTCCAAGGCGAACCTGGGCTTTGTGTGTTTCATCCAACTCTTTAAACTTGCTGCGTTTTCCTGTCATATGATTCGAACAGGCACTATCTATGTACCATAGATCATCAGTAGAATCATTGGCACTTACTTGAGTCATGAATAGGTAATCTTCTACTTCTCCTTCTGCAAACTGGGCTTGATTGTCCTTGCTCCAGCAATTGTCTTCAATATGGCCGAACTTCTTGCAGTACGTGCATTGAATGGGGCTCCTTCCTCTGCCTCTTCCTCGAAAAAATCCTCTCCCCCTTCCTCTAAAATTTCTTCCACGTTCACTTTGAACTTGGAAGGCTTGTTCATCTTCTCTTACTGCATTTCTGTTTATCCGAACTTCATGAGCTTGAAGGGAACCCATCAACTCTTCAGGTGATAGAAGGGAGAGGTCTTTAGATTCCTCTATAGCAGCAACTACATGATCGAACCTTAGATGTAGGCTTCTTAGCACTTTTGCCACCACCGTCTCATCTGTCATTTGGTCTCCATATGCACAAATTTGTGCCACAAGTGCGCTGACTCTTGCCAGGAATTCTTGGACCTTCTCATTATTTTTCATATTGATGGTTTTAAACTCTCTTCGCAGAGCCTGAAGCTTCACTGTCATCACCTTGGCTGATCCTTGATATTCAGTTTTGAGAATCGTCCAGGCCTGATTTGAGGATGTGGCTGTAGCAATCCTCGAGAATATGGCTTCATCCACTGCTTGCTGGATGAAGAACAAGGCTTTTGCATCCTTTTTTTTATTCTCCTTGCTTCTTGCATCATCAGAACTTCCCTCAGGTATGCCTTTTTCTACAAACTCCCATAAGTCTTGCGACTGAAAGAGGGTCTTCATCTTGATACTCCAATATCCATAGGTGTCTCCTTTGAATACGGGTATTTGGGGTTGAGAAACATTCATGGAGCTACTATTGCTCGACATATTGCAGTGTTTTTAGTTCTTTGCGAGCTAGATAATGGCTCTGATACCACAATGTTGTTGTGGAATGATGCAACTAGAAAGAACTCTGAGATTGTGCAAAGAACTATATTTTATTGAATGCAAAGTGTCTGTCTTATATACAGATACAAACAGCTCTTTTTACGAGATAACTCAAAACTTAACTTTCTAACCTCCTAACTAACCTTATCTTCCTAAGATCAAGCTCGAATCCTAACTAGCTAAAACTTAACCGTTAAACAGCAACTAAATCTCAACCAATCAAACTGGGTCAGCACCTGCATGCAGCTCCCATGCACCACGTCTTCCTTCACTTTGGATCATATTTCCAATAGATCTTCACCTCTCCAACGGCGCTTCATGTATTGCCTATGTCTGCCCCATGATTTAGCCACTAAAACAACCCATATACGAGGTTTTAGAGTCAATAGTTACAATAATCAGCTTTGGAATATAGTTTTTTACATATTTATTATATAAATGGAATTGCAAATAGTAATTATTATTTAAAATCATTGATATTAATTAAAAGTTCAAATTTTGGTGATGCGAATAAGGTCATCTGTTGCAATAGCACAAAGAGTTCATCTTCAATCTATGATCATAAAACAGCATAATATAAACATAGAGTAGAAGTATCAAGCATTTTGACTTAAGAGGTAAACAATAAATAGATTGAAAGATCTGAGTTTGGAGGAAGGAAACTTAGGGTATATTAGTTCGGTTGAATCTAAGATAAAAAAAGTGAACAAGAATATCAAAAAATCGAGCACTTACAGGCTGCATTTGTATCGTTTATCAACGAGAACAGGCATAAAATCCTTGGAAGAAATCTGGTAATTAAGGCACAGAACATTTTGAGTTTTGCCATAATAAGCCATCTTGGTCGGGATATGTTTATTGAAACTCCATCAAAATATGACTCAAAAGAAGCCTATATATATATATATATATATATATATTACATTATATGTGATTATAAGATATGAACAGAAGAATTTTGTAAAGTGTATGTTATAAGATGGTATTATCGATCTACTTGAGAAGCACTCTCTTTAATCTGGTTAGCAGCCAAGGGGTGTTCTAAACATGTAGCTGTCTACTGTGAGAATTTAGGCTGAACCATACTCCTATATAGCACAGAGTTCTAGGCGCTTTAGTTAGGTTCTCAAACACAAGCTTACCTCATTTCTTATCTTTTCAACTTCCTATTTCTGAAGTTTAACTTTGAGATTTAACAGACAGGCGGAGTTTCAAGGTTTAAAGGAACTCAAAATCTGTTGCATTTTCGGAGTTGAAAATTGATAAAAGAAAGATGCAGACAGACCCCTTTCTGCTACTAAGTTATCAGACTCGTAATACTGATTGACCAGTTGAAACAATTCTTCATTTATTATTACCACTTTTGCGGTTGAAACAATTCCGTAAGAATAAAAAAGAAATAATAGCAGAAATGTAATCAAACTCATCAGAACAATACAAAACAACTTGTAGTTGGGTCCAGAAATTTACAAAAATTGTCCATACATTTGCAGAACTAAAATTCCACCACAAAGAATGGGTCATGGAAACTCACACACAAAACACAACCAAAAAACAACAACCACTCTCCCTAAAACTGCTTTCAGAAACAATCCATAACATACTTATTTCAGGCCTAGTTTCTTATTTCTATATGTCGGTTCTTTCTAAACAAATAAACTCCTCAAATAACCTTTTAGATGTAGCCATAAAATGAATCAACTAGCATGTTCTGAAACCCTTTGCTTCTGAGTTCTGATCACAACTTAATGCATATCCGTGGAGAACTGTTATATACAAAGATATTCTTTACCTGTCAAAAACATCCCTTCAAAAGCAGATTTTTGACCGTCAGTCGGTTGATGCTAAGTCTCCAATGGCGCTCCTTGTATTGCCTATGTCTGCCCCATGATTTAGCCACTAAAACAACCCATATATGAAGTTTTTATTGAATTAAATTGTTTTGTGCAGCCTGAAGTATTAAAGATGGTGGAAGAGTTGGCAATGTCAGTGAAGATTAGGAAGAAAAGAAGGATGAAAAGTAAGTTGAGGGACTTCAGGAGCAAATGGAAGTTAAAAATGATGATACTTGGCATAATTCAAGGTTGCATAGATTGAAGGAATGAAGGTCAAGTCCTGATGAGTGAAATTCAATGCAAAAAGGAAGATGAAGAGAAGATAGAAGCTGTTGTGAAGATTTCAGAATATGTAGAATGAGGAAGAACATAATAGAAGAAGAAATGCAGAGCAGGAAGAATAGCAATCAAAAAACTGAAACTAGATTCAAGGAAGATTAATCAGTGCAATCAAAACTTGTTGGAGTTAAACGAAACATTTGTAGCTGGCACATCATGCATTTCATTTTCTTGGCTGAGAACCAGATTTGCAATGTCAGGATTTTGTCTCCTGAAGAATTAATTAGCTGTTGAAGAAATTAGTTTCTGTTAGGCTAAAGACAATTTGGTTGCTTTTGTGTTTTGCCAAATGGGGAAAGGCTTGTACTAGGCTAGTCTTTACTCTTCAGATCATGTCATTGTCTTTTAGTTTTTTTAAAAAGTTGTATCAGGAAGTTTCAGAGCTAATATAAAACTCATTTTTAGTTTTCCATTCAAGCTAGAGAAGAAATATGAAAATCTCATCAATATACAAGTTTCAATGCAGTTCATCATTTCAATTTCTCTATGTCCATTTTCCATTATTTCCATTATCAAGGAGTGAGTTGCTGAAGCAATATTCTTAAATTTAGAAGTTTACAAAATCAAAAGTTAGTTTTCGGATTTCATGTGAGAGTGACAAACAATTTCACAAATACAACCAATCCACAACCACACATTCATGATCCAGTGAGAAATTATTGTTACAACTTTGAAGAAACATTCAGAATACAAATCGAGGTTCAGAAGTTGGAAAATTTCCCATCTTGTTGTAGCCTACGTGAACAGTGTTTGAAGGAGTCTGCAGAAAGTCTTCAAGACTCTTGAAAGGCTTGTCCTTGACAACTGGTAAAAGGTACATTCTTCAAACTTCAAGAGTGCACCTTCAAGAGTGGTATCAGAGCTCCCAGGTTCACATAGTCTGGACCAATCAAAGCAACGACAGGTATGAATCCTTCCTTGATGAACTTGCAAAATGTTCAAGCAAATATACCAGTGTTAATCGGTGAAAACTATAAAGCATAGGCCCTTCGAGTGGAGGACTGCCTTAGGATTAGTGACTGTTGGAATGTAGTAGCTAAAGGAATAGCTGAAGATCTTGGAACCACAACTCGAGCAGATCTGACAAGATTAAGCCAAGATAGAGATAAAGACTTCAGAGCACTTATCTTCTTAAGATCTGCGGTAAGTGAATCAATTTTGCTGAGGCATGCTAATTGTAGGAGTGCTAAGGAATTATGGGACACACTGAAAATAGAACATGTGGGATCAGCTCAATCATTGAGGATAAGGAAACAAGCAATCATGAGAAGCTTTGAAAATTTTTCAATGAAGGATGAAGAAAGTGTGTCAATAGTAAAGGCCAGATTTTTTAGTTTAGCATAGCAACTGAAGGAATTTAGGGAGAACATAAGCATAGAAAGGTTGGTAGATAAGTTCCTAAGCAGATTACCATGCAAGTGTAGCACCAGTGGAGTGGCAATTCAGCAATGATCCAGAATTAGCCACCTTGGAGTAAGTCTTCAATGTTTTGGAAATGCATGAGGAGAGACATGGGAATAGAAGAGAAGGGGAGGAGTATGCATTAAGGGCAGAATGTTTCAGGACACCAGAAAACCCACCAAGCTATACACAGAACCAAAACTCACTTGAATCAAAATCTACACAAATCCAATTCCACCAGAATCCACCAAATCTGCATCACAATAATCAAATACCTCATCAGATGACTTCCTATCCTCAGAACCAACCATATCCGAGCCATATGTATCATCCAACACAATTCTCTCCACAAATGTCTTACTCAAATTTCCAAAACACCAGTCAATTTCTTGGAAACAAAGACACCCGAATGCAAGGTGGATCAAGAATGACTAGATGGGGCAGGTTTGCAAATTGCAAGTTCTGTGGAAGGAATAATCATGCGACTGAAGAATGCTATTGGAATGATAATGTTGAATGTATTTTTTGCAAGAAAAGGGGACACCCTAGAAGGGTATGCTATGAAAAATGGTTGAAAGAACAACAAAACCCTCAAAGCTCTCTCTTTGGCAAGCCACCTACAATACATCCTCTAAAAAGACCAAATGTTGGGTCCCGATTTTAGGATTTTAAGATTTTATATTTATTTTCTTTATTTTATTAAATTATCTAGCATGAAAATAAATTAGAATTTATGAATTAGGAATTTTTGGAGCCTAATAGGGTATATTTTAAATTATATATGGTGGTATGGATTAAAAGAAGTAATTAAAATTAAGTGAATGAGTTAATAGGAATTTCCTAATAAAGAAGGGATAAATTGGTAAAATCAAGTGGGTTGTCTTAAATGAATAGGAAAAAATGGAGAAGGAGTTGTATTGTGTGGGTGAGTGAATTAAAAGAGGATGAAGAGAATAAAGAAAAGGGTAGTTATGGAAATACTTGAATAAGGAAGAGCAAAATGGTAAAAACACAAAAATTTGCATTAAATTGAATAAGACAAAGAAGTGAGAGACGTGAGTTATAAGAAAAGAAGAGAAGAAGGGAAGAATCGTGAATTGTAATAAAAGGAAGGAAGAGAGTGATATAGAAGAGAAGAAGAAAAACAAAACAAGGAGAAGAAGGAAGAAGAAAGCAAGAAAAAAAGAAGAAAAAAGAGTTTTAGCTAAATCTTTTTCTAGTGAGGTAAACCTTTCTATTCCTTATTTTTGATAGTAGAAAGAAGAAGAAAGAAGTGGGTTTTATGTGGAGAAGATGTTGAAGGAAGTGGAGAGAGAAACTAGGGTTTTGTTACGTGATGAAGATGAGGAAAGAAAGAAGAAGAATAAGAAGATGATGTTAGATTTTAGTTATTCTAGTTAGATAAAAATTAAGAAGAGATTTATTGTGAGCTTATTCATGGATGGCTAGGGTTAGGGAAGCTTTTTGTGTGTGTGTGTGATTAAATGAAGATATGTTTGTTTTTAGGGAACCGGAAATATAGACGCCAAGAGCGAGAAGAAGAACAAGCTTGACTTTCGAAAATTTAAAGCTAATTAGGTGGGTAATATATTTATAGTTGTGATGATGAACTACATTGTTTATGTGCATGCATGTTGTTTTATTCATTATGAATGTGAGTAATATGTTATGGTTTAGTGATGATGAGTTGAAATAATTAGGTATATGTATGTTAAATGTGTATGTTTTGGACCATTGTGGATGTGGGAAAAATATTTCGTGAATGTATATTGTGTTGCATAGTGATAATTTTAACGACCTTGTGTGAATGAAAAAGAAAAGAATTGTGGAACATGAAAGCATGAACACAATGTAGAATGTATAATTATAGAAAATATGTTATGTGGGCGAGAGAGGAATCCGTTTCGCTAGTCACGTGCACGTCGACCTATAGCCTTCTCCCGGCTGCCAGCTTGTGGCCACGAGATCGTGAGAAATCGGACTTGTTTCATCTCACGGTGTAAACTTCAATTTTGCCGTTTCGTTCTATGGAACTCTCGAGCCATTGTGTGTGCATTGCATTTTTGAACATGTTAAATATTAATGTATATTGAATGTTATGATTGACAATAATTTTCAGCCCATTTGTTTTGTGATAATGTGTTGCGTTATGCATGATTATTGTGTGGCGTGTAGTTCATTAGCATCGACTATAGGTATATTAACCACTGAGCTGTCCGGCTCACCCCATATTTTCTACTTCTCAAGTGAAGAACCAACAGATCATTAAAAGCCTTGCAAAGATTTTGGCATAACTCTAAGGAATTCAGATTTTGTAACTAAGTTAGTGTCAATCACTTTTAGGCGATCTTAGAATTCAACATAAACATTATAGTATGTATTTTGTGACCATGATACTGTATGTATTTTGCGATTGAGATACTGTTGCAACATTGTGAAGCAAAGTATGAAAATATGTAACTCTTTGTTGTTGTGAATTGATACTTAAATATGTATGCTGAATTTTCATCTTTTAAGATTTGTTGTATGCTGAATGCTGGGAAATAATGTGATGAATTGTTGTGGTAAATTGTGTAGCAAGGAGTTTTGTATGTAAGGAAAATTCATGTTGGTTCGGGTCCTTTGAAATTTGGGTGAGAATTGTTTGTGAATTGATGAGTGAAAACAAGGAATAGGGTAAAAAGTGTGAACTGAAACTTTGGGTAATAATCTGCACTAATCTAAGCATAATTGGGCTTAGTGGTTTACATAAAAGTTGTAGATTATTCTCTTAGCTTTCCATCGCTATAAAGATCTAAATTTTCGGGTATCAGATGTAGGAGTTATGACCTTAAGAAAATGACTATGCTTGGGTACATTATGCATAATTGGTGTATAATTTAGAATGAATGGTAATCTTCACTTAATCGATTAAATTGTAGCTATAGCCAAAATTAGACAAGGTTGTTTTCATAAAAATTGTAGGGCTTAATCTTAGCTTTCTATTGATATATAGTTTGTAATTTTTGGGTTACTGGATTGAAAGTTATGCTGCTTAGAAGTAGGGGTGTTAAATCTAAGCGGAATCGCGATCGTGACACGGTGCGATCGCGAGTTACGAAAATGTCCCAATTCGCAATCGCGACCGAACTACGATCGCCACAAAAGTTGAAAGAATTCACAATCGCGACCCAGCGCGATCGCGACCGGCCTAATTCTCCAGATTCGCGGCTGCAACCAGGTCGCGACCACGAGGCCCCCTTTATCCAGAATCGTCTGCACCACCTCGCAGCCTCTTCCCATTTCTTATTTTTTAATTATTTATTTAAATTACAATTAAACCTTTTACTCTTAATTCTTTTAATCTTTGTTTATTGTTACTATGGTAAATGTTGAATTTAATGTTGAGTATTATTTTATCTTTCTTATTAATTTTATTTAATTAATAGAATTATTACTTAATTCCTTATTTGGAAATTATCCATGAATTATTTTATTAACACTTAATTTGTTTTTATTTAATCATTTTTTTGTTGAATAATTTAATTATATATGTCCGAAATTATTTTAGGATCCCACCACAAATTTTTCGTGACTAGACTTTACTTAAATTTAAATGTTATAATTTATTATTATTAGTATTATTCTAAATCAATTTCCAATTGGTGACACGTAGTCGCCATAAAATCTGTACAGGGACCGGGGCCAACACCAAATACCTCACCAAATTTGATACCAGCTCAATCACAACCTTACCAACATTCTTCTGAATCACAAATGCACCAAACACACTTTGTTGGAAAACCTGAAAACCATCAAACATCACAACTAGTTCAATCTTACACAACTCCATTTTTAGTACCCCAGTCACATATCTTTCAACTTCACTCGAATCAACATTCCTTGATCTCTCAACCCCATGGTTCTCACCCTCAAATGACACAACCAAACTCATCTCAATCAGGTTTGATATATCAGACTCATCATCAAACCACACAAACATCAATGTCTAGCCAATCAAGCCAACAATCTCAAGGAACAAGTTCGATGATTAATCCTGTGTCATATTCTCAATCTGAAACTCACTCAAACTCTCAAAACAACTTACCAAACATGTCAAGCACCCAACCTGGACCTTCACAAACCAAAAATCAATCAAAGAAAACCATAACCGAAGACAGTGTATTTGTGGCAGAAGTTTGTCAAGAGTTAGAAATGGAATATGCAGACAATGTTTGTGAATTTGAAGTGACAAATGAGAAGAAATGTGAGTGGCTGATAGATAGTGGTTTTTCCAACCACATGACAAAGAAGAAGGAGGCATTTGTAGAGAAGGATAATAGAGTCAATGCTATTGTTCAAATTGGTAATGGGGAGATCTTACGTATTACATGGAAAGGGGCTGTGAAGTTGGGAACAAAAGCTGGAAACACTATCCTTGAAGAAGTCTATTACATACCCGAGCTTGATCAAAGTTTGATAAGTGTTGGCCAGCTTTTGAAGAAGAAGTACAAAGTGTATTTTGAAGAAGGGATGTGTAGAATCTTTAATGCTGAAGCTGAGCTGATGCATAAAATTTCTATGGTGAATAGAGTTTTCAAATTAAAGATGGAAGAAGTTGAAGGAGCATTTGCTGCAATATCGATGAATGAACTAACACAATTGTGGCATAGGAGTTTTAGACATGCAAGCCTCGATTATATAACTGAAATGCAGAAGAAGGAGTTGGTTGTAGGATTACCTCAATTGAGCACCAAGTTGAAGAGTGTATATGAACCTTGTGCCAAAGGAAAGAGCCATGTCTTACCCTTCCCAATAAGTGACTGGAGAGCTACAGAAAGGCTACAATTGGTGCACACTGATGTTTGTGGACCAATGGATACATTATTAGCTAGAGGGAGTAGGTATTATGTAGATTTTATTGATGATACATCAAGATACTCATGGATTTACTTTATGAAAAGCAAAGATCAAGTGTTTGGGTTGTTCAAAGTATGGAGGGTTGAAGCTGAAAGTCAAAGTGGAAATAAGGTGAGATGCTTGAGAAGTGATAGGGGAGGAGAATATGTCTCAAATGAATTGAAGCAATACTTTGAAAAGGAAGGGATATTTCATCAATTTTCTATAGCTTACTCACCACAGCAGAATGGAGTTTCAAAGAGGAAGAACAGGAGCATAGTGAAGATGGCTAGATCGATGATGTTTGGGATGAAAGTACCAATGAAAATTCTGGCCTAAAGCATGCTATACAGCAGTGTATTTGCAAAATAGATTGAAGATGAGATCATTGGAAGGAAAAACTCCATTTGAAGTCTGGTTTGGAGTGAAACCGAAGGTGCATCATTTGAGAGTATTTGGATGCGTAGCATATATGCATATTCCTGAAGCTAAAAGAACCAAGTTGGATGAGAAAGCAATCAAAGGAGTCATGATGGGATATAATGGAGAGTCCAAAGGATACAAAATCTACAATCCAGAAATAGGAAAAATTATGGTATCCAGAGATGTGAGATTTGATGAGAATGAAGGATGGAAATGGGACGAACAAGTTGATAGAAATTATGGAAGAGTGGAGATTGAATTTCCATTGAATACTGTGAATGTTGATGAGACAATATAGGAGAGGATAGTGGTGATGGATCTCAGGAGGAGACAATTCAATTAGATCCACAAGGTTCCAATGATTCTGGTAGTGATGGAATTCAAGAGGAGACTTCACCAAATTCTGAAAATGGAACTTCAAGCTCAGATAGTGCTCACAAGACAAGAGACGTGGCCTCCATTTATAGAGAAACTAACCCCTTGTTTGATTTCAGGTACGATGTTGCAGATGAAGGAGAAATAGATGATGCGTTGACAATTGTTGAATGTGCCTTGCTTGCAGGCTCAAAACCGAAGTCATACAAGCAAGCTATCAAGCAAGTAGTGTGGCAAAGCTCAATGGATGAAGAAATAAAGGCAATTGAAGAGAATGGAACATGACTGTTGGTGGATTTACCAAGTCCAGAAACCAAGGTTGTAGATTCAAAGTGGATTTACAAGGAAAAGTTGAATCCGGATGGTTCAATTAACAAATACAAGACAAGCTTGTTGTAAGGGGATATAAGCCAGAATATGGGATAGATTATACAGAAACTTATGCTCCAGTAACAAGGTTGGACACTATGAGGCTGTTGTTGGCCTTAGGAGCAAACAATGGGTGGAAAGTGCATCAAATGAATGTGAAGAGTGCATTTCTTAATGGGATGTTGGATGAGGAAGTATATTTGAAGCAACCTGAGGGTTATGTGAAGGAGGGATAAGAGCAGAAGGTGTATAAGTTGGTGAAGGCATTGTATGGCTTGAAACAAGCTCCAAGAGCTTGGTATTCGAGAATTAATAGCTACTTGATGCAAAAGGGATTTAAGAGAAGCAAGAGTGAAGCTACACTATATGTTAAAACTTATGCTGAAGGGAAATTGATATGTTCATTATATGTTGATGATTTGTTACTAATAGGTACTGAAGATAAACTTGTGGAGGAATTCAAAGCATCAATGAAATCAGAATTTCAAATGACTGATTTGGGGGAGATGAGGTACTTCTTGGGACTTGAAATACAACAAAGAGAGGATGGGATTTTCATTCATCAAAGAAAGTATGTAGAAGAGTTGATTGAAAATTTTGGCTTGAAAGATAGCAGTGGCATGACAACACCTATGGAACATCAGCTGAAGTTGGAAGCTACAAAACCAGGTGAGCAATTTGATGAAACCTATTATAGAAGTATGATTGGTTCCTTAATGTAATTAAGTGCATCTAGGCCAGACATTGCATGTGCTGTGAACATTTTAGCTGGTTTCAACCATAATCCTTCGAGACATCATGCATTGAATGCTAGGAGAGTGTTGAGGTATGTGAAGCATACTATCGATCATGGGATATGGTATGGAAGAAGGAAAATTGTGGAGTTGTATGTAGTTAGTGATGTAAGCTATGCTGGAAATGATGATTGCAAAAGTAGGAGTGGATATTGTTGTAGTTTGGAGACTGGTATTTTTGTATGGAGTTCAAAGAAGCAGAGAGTAGTTGCACAATCCATGGCAGAGTCTGAGTATGTAGCTGTGACTATGGCTCCTAAACAAACTCAATGGCTGAAGAAAATTTTGATGGATGTAGATGAATTGAGAGAAAAATGTGTGATCATTTATTGTGACTCTAGTGCAGCAATTTCAATGGCAGAAAACCCATCTGATCATATGAGAACTAAGCATATGCGAGTGAAGTACCATTTTGTGAGAGAATTGGTTAAAGAAAAGGAGATTAAGATGGCTTATTGTAGATCAAGTTTTCAGCTTGCGGATTTGTTTACCAAAGCCTTACCAAGATGGATGTTTGAATCTTTAAAGAAGATGATAGGTATGCAGGCTCCACAAAACAAAGGAGGAGCTATTGAATTAAATTGTTTTGTATAGCCTGAAGTATTAAAGATGGTGGAAGAGTTGGCAATGTCAGTGAAGATTAGGAAGAAAAGAAGGCTGAAAAGTAAGCTGAGGGACTTCAGGAGCAAATGGAAGTTAAAAATGATGATACTTGGCATAATTCAAGGTTGCATAGATCGAAGGAATGAAGGTCAAGTCCTGATGAGTGAAATTCAATGCAAGAAGGAAGATGAAGAGAAGATAGAAGCTGCTGTGAAGATTTCAGAATATGTAGAATGAAGAAGAACAGAATAGAAACAGAAATGCGGAGCAGGAAGAATAACAAGCAAAAAACTGAAACTAGATTCAAGGAAGATTAATCAGTGTAATCAAGACTCATTCGAGTTAAACAAAACATGTGTAGCTGGCACATCATGCGTTTCATTTTCTTGGCTGACAACCAGATTTGCAATGTCAGGATTTTGTCTCTTGAAGAATTAATTAGCTGTTGAAGAAATTAGTTTCTGTTAGGCTAAAGACAATTTGGTTGCTTTTGTGTTTTGTCAAATGAGGAAAGGCTTATACTAGGCTAGTCTTTACTCTTCAGGTCATGTCCTTGTCTTTTAATTTTTTTAAAAATTGTATCAGGAAGTTTCAGAGCTAATATAAAGCTCATTTTCAATTTTCCATTCAAGCTAGAGAAGAAATACGAAAATCTCATCAATATACAAGTTTCAATTCAGTTCATCAGTTCAATTTCTCTATGTCCATTTTCCATTATTTCCATTATCAAAGAGTGAGTTGCTGAAGCAGTATTCTTAAATTTAGAAGTTTACAAAATCAGAAGTTAATTTTCGGATTTCATGTGACAGTGACAAACAATTTCACAAATACAACCAATCCACAACCATACATTCATGAGCCAGTGAGAAATTATTGTTACAACTTTGAAGAAACATTCAGAATATAAATCGAGGTTCAAAAGTTGAAAAATTTCCCATCTTGTTGCAACCTGCGTGAACAGTGTTTGAAGGAGCTTGCAGAAAGTCTTCAAGACTCTTGAAAGGCTTGTCCTTTGCAGCTGGTAGAAGGTACATTCTTCAACCTTCATGAGTGCACCTTCAAGAGTTTTAGAGTCGATAGTTACAATCATCAGCGTAGGAATATAGTTTTTTATATATCTATTCACCCCGTTACTGTTACACAACATACACAATATATAATTGGAATTGCAAATCGAGCACTTACAGCTGCACTACTTGTATCGTTTATCAACGAGAATAGGCATAAAATCATTAGAAGGAAACTGATAAGGCACAGAACATTTTGAGTTTTGCAATAATAAGCCATCTTGGTTGGGATACGTCTTTTGAGACTCTATCAAGAGGTGACTCAAGAAGCCAATATATATATATGTATTGATATTTTACGTTACATGCCATTATAAGATGTGAAAGAATTTTGAACTGTGTACGTTATATGATGGTACTATCAGTCTACTTGAGAAGCGCCCTCTTTAGACCGGATAGCAACCGAGGGGTGTTCTCAACATCTGACTGCCCACCGCAAGAATTTAGGCTCAACCATACTCCTATATAGCGCAGAGTTGTAGGCACTTATGTTATCAAACACAAGCTTACCTCATTTCTTATGTTTTCAACTTCCTATTTCTGACCTTGAGATTTCACAAACAGGCAGAGTTTCAAGCTTTAAAGTAGCTTAAAATCTGCTGCATATCCGGAGTTGAAAACTGATGAAAGAAAGATGTCAGACAGACCCCTTTCTGCTACTAAGTTTATCAGACTCGTGATACTGATTGACCAGTTGAAACAAATTTTCATTTCTTAATAACACTTTTGCAGTTGAAACAATTCCTTTCAAAAATGAAAAAGAGGTAATAGCAGAAATATAGTCAAACTCATCAGAACAATACAAAACAACTTATAGTTGAGTCCAGAAATTGTAAAAAGTTGTCCATACATATGCAGAACTAAAATTCCACCACAAAGAATGGGCCACGGAAGCTCACACACAACACACAAACAAACAACAACAAACACTCTTCCTAAAACTGCTTTTGAAACAATTTCCTGAAGATATTTCTCTCTGGCTTAGTTTCTTGTCTCGATATTTCGATCCCATACTGAATAATTCAACTCCTCAAGTAACGTTTTAAATGTAACCATGAAATGAATCAGCTACCACGTTCTTTAAACCTTTGCTTCTGATCACAACTTAATGCATATTCATGGAGAATTGTTATATACTAAAGCATTCTTCCTGGAAGATATCTACTGCTTTCCTACTTTTTATGATCCAAAAAAAAAAAAAAAAAGAGCTGTACAATAATATGATACAATAATTGGTGCATAATCTTGAAAATAATTGCATGCATCACATATAGAACTGTAAAAATGAAAACATAAGGCGTAGTTGGAATGACTTCAGTTGATTAGCATATACCAGGTGAGTCAAGCTTTGTTGTTAATGCTAATGATTATACCAATTATTGTCAGATGGCACCCAGAGTTCCCCCAAACACTTCAGTAGGTTCTTAAAACAGCCCCAATGAAGTGTTCAGGAGAACTCAAGGAGACGGCTGACTGCTCTGCCTCTTTTCTCTCTTACTTCTATGTATTTTCTAGGTTTTCATGGCTAAACAACTCAGAACCACTTCCGATATTTATAGTGAAGCCCCTAATAGGTCAACATCACCCTGGTTCCACCTTTCGGATTCCCTTAAACCGAATTTATTCTCAAAGTTTCCGATGTGCTACAAGCGGGGACCGGAACTAAAGATGAAAGAAAATCACGGAGTTGCCAGAAAACTGAACCTGGTCTGAATGTTGGATGAAATCAATAAACACTGAAAAACAATGTTCAATTTCCCGTAAACTTGATATCAATCTAGACTAATTATCAGTTTCTCCAAGTACTTGTTTCTTTCTCAAAATTACACCTGATAGTGTTCCAAATCGTGCGAGAGAGTAAGAGAAATTAACTTGATGGCTACCTACAAGTTACCTTGCAAAACTATGCATGTCATATCCAAATCTATGCTAAAAATTAATTGAACTTTTTACTAGTCTATAACGGCTAATTTTCAACATTGAGTCAGAAAAGAAAGAACCTTAAAAGTGATTACAATTGATGGTTTAAATATAGTTTAACAATATTACTTTCGTAATTGTGAAGAGATCTGCTTCTGACATTGAAAGGAGATAGAATCACAACCAAGAATGAAGATTTTTCTTTCTCACCATTTATCTCCATGTAGCCAATGTTGCGTCCAGGTTCACCATACGTGACCGTGTTCCTATTTTATCAACTTTCGACCA
>JAOSBN010034213.1:0-16019 GCA_027563595.1 Erythroxylum suave
TGAGAAGAGTCTCATTTATTGGCTACTTTATGATTGATTAAAGTAAGAAGTGATGCATTGGATGCTATTCTCTTCTTACATTCCATGCATAATCGAAATTAAGGTGTAAAAGGGATTTTTTGCAGGGTTGGACTCTCTCTCTCCTTTCATGCATGAGTGAGCCGAAATTTGAATAAGAAGAGTCACATTTTTGGTTCATTTCTTCTAAGAAAAATCTCCTCTAAACATTTCTTCTCGTTTCCCACCAAAGGATTTTTTTTAGCCAAGTTGTCTTGCAAGAACAAGAGGTAAATCAAATCGGTTGAGGATATAACAACAAGGAGAGGATAGATTGACAAAGAAAAGGATTAAAAAGCAAAGGCTTTGGATACAAGAAGAAGGAGAGGGTAGCCCAGCAAAAAGTTAAAGTTGTAGTGAAGGAGTCAGTAATATCACTAACTTATTTTTATTTATTATTATCCTTATACCATATAATATATAGTTTGGCATGATGATTTGGATATATTACTTTCACTACAAATAAGATTTCTAAAAAGTTTTGAAATCTACCGGTTCTCTAAATATTGCATGCTTTCTTTTCCTGATCCAACATCTTCATGCATAAGGTACTAGATTACATAATTTAAAAGGTTTCAAAATCATCACAAACCTCCCTTTTTTCTATTAGGATTTCTGGATTATCCAATTTCTAGATTATTATATAATGATTATGAATCTTTCCATATATATAGAAATAGAATATAAAAATATAAAGATATAGACTACAAACGTTTATGTCAATAACACTAAAGGGGATACTGAATGAATGGAACTGGGCTATGGATGGAATATAACAAAATGTAGCCACTTTGGGGTTCTGTTAGAAATCAGGCATGAAATGAAGACACTATGAAGAAGTTCTGAGAGTTACAAATGAAATTTCGAGCTCATATTGGTCATAGGTTGAGAATGTGAATTGAACTTTATAAGATCGAATCTCCTACTATTCCTCAGTAGCTCAGTGGTAGAGTGGTCAACTATTAACTGACTATTCGTAGGTTCGAATCCTACTTGGGGAGATTTAATTCATTTCAAATTCAAGAATTCAGAATAAAAGGGTTCATTTTGACCGTTAAGAGTAGGTAACCCATTCCCTGTGTGTTTCTTTCTCTTGCTTTCTATCTCATCATATCACATTCTATTATGCAATATTTGGGAATCACCGTGCCTCATTGTAGGTAAGTCTAGTATAATCCTTTGTTCCATAGTCTGGGTAGGGCTATTTACAGCTAGCCAACTAAGAATTTTTAGATGTATTTGCACTAGAAAGTGCATTAAAGCTGCAGTCATCGATCTTCCCAAGAGGCCACAATTACTGCAAGTAAACATGTTAATGACGAACAACACATTTATGTTATGCTACTAACACTTGTACTTGCTCTGCTATTTTTCCCAAGCCTGGCTAAAGAAGAGTTATGGGACATAAAACAAAAAAACGTGCTAATTTGGTCAGGGCATACTATATTTAAATTTATACAATTAACGATAAATAATAAACAAAAAGTAACGATATATAATAAATAAAAAAAGGAAGAAAAAGGAAGGCCATTCTATTTCGACAAAAGACCCACACCTAAGCTCCATAGCTTTCGGTTTGCTATATCGATCATGATTTTCCTATCTCTAGAGGGAAAGGTCCTTCCTATTTTAGCCAATTGAGGGTGAGGAGGGATTCAAACCCCCGATACTGTGGTTCGTAGCCACGTGCTTTAATCCTCTAGGCTATAGGCCTCACCCTATCTCCATTGTATTTGTTCTCAGGAGTACCCTAAAAAAAGAACCTTTCCTCTTCCCAACCATTTTGGGTTAAGAAGACGCGAAGTCACCTCTCTCTCTGTAAGAACAGCCTTGTTCCAAGGTGTGAAGTGGGAGGTGGTTCCTTTATACCTAGAAGACCAGAATATTGAACCATAAATGAAGAAAGGCAAAAGGGAAAGGCATAATCTATTTGTTTGCCTATAACATCAAAATATCGAACCATAAACAAGGAATGGCATGAGGGAAAGGCATAATCTATTTGCTAGTGATTGTGCAGCCCCAATTCTTGACTAGAGGGGACACCAAAGCCCTCTACCCTTAGAGAGGGAGGCAAAGGTTTTTTCAAAGAGTTTAACAAGAAAAATAGATGGAGAATTATTGATTGGGTCATATAGGAACAAAGTTCAAATCTACCAGTTTGTTAGGATACCTCAATTGCACCTTAACTACACTTCCATTTGACACCTATTGTAATGATAAACAGCTCATCCTGCCATAACCTTCTCTTAAATTCTCGAAACTTCTTTCAGTCCATCTCTGTAGCGGCAAAGAACCTATCACTGTCTTGGTTGTGCTACAGGGGGCTTTGGGAAAGTAAGAATAGGAGAGAACTCATCTTGGTGTGGGCATACTACTTAGATGCTTTCAATAGTTATCCACTTTGCACATGGCTACCCAGTATTTACCATAGGCAAGAGAACTGGTACACCAAAGGTGCTTCCTTCCCAATCCTCTCCTAATAGTGAAAGGTCCTCTCAATGCTCTAATGCTCACACCGGATATCGATCAAACTGTCTCATGACATTGTAAAACCAGCTCACGTACTGCTTTAATGGGTGAATAGCTTAACCCTTGGAACATACCACAGCTCTAAATGGCAAAAAGTCGACATCGAGGTGCCAAATTGTCCCGTTGATGTGAGCTCTTAGGGAAGATCAGCATGATACCCCTAGCACTTGGCAATGTAAGATCACTAAGGCTGACTTTCGTCCCTCCTCGATGGGTAAGTCTTGCAATCTAGCTCTCTTCTGCCTTTACACTTGTTGTCAATCTCCGTGTCTCCCAAGGAAACCTTTGAATGCCTTCGTTACCTTTTGGGAGGCCTATGCCCTATAAAAACTATCTACCTGAGATTGTCCCTTATTTCGTAGCTCCTAATACAAGGTTAGAATTCTAACTCTTCTAGAGTGGTATCTCACTGATGGCTTAGACACCCTCGAAAGGGGGCCTTCTTTGCCTTCCACCTAAATTGTTCAGGAAAGGCGAAAAGCAAATCCCAGAACAGTGAAGCTTCATAGGGTCTTTTTATCCAAGTGCAAATAGTCTGCATCTTCACAAATATGTCTACTTCACCGAGCCTTCCCTGTGATAGTGCCCGGATCACTACACATTTTAAGAGGGTCAGAACTTACCTGGAAAGGAATTTTGCTACCTTAGGACCATTATAGTTACGACCGTGGTTCACCGTGGCTTTAGTAGTGGGCTCCCTTGTCTTCAGGTCACCAACTTCCTTGAACTTCTGACACTGGGAGGATTCAGCCCCTAAACATGATCTTTTGACTTTATAGAGACCTATATTTATAGTAAATATTTACCTGGGCATGGTCACTACGACCGTGAGGAGGCACCCCTTTTTACTTTGAAAAAGCAAGAATATCATGTGTCCTTGAACCGATAACCATCATTCGATTAACCTAACCTCCTTCGTCCCTCGAGACCAATAAGGGGTAGTACAGGAATATTCATTTATTATCTATTAACTATTCCTTTTTACCTGATTTTAGGCCCTAACTCACCCTCTATGGATGAACCTTTCTGAGGAACCTTTAGGTTTTCTGGGCATTGGATTCTCACCAAGGTTTGTATTACTCAAGTCGACTTTTTCGTTTTCACTTTATCCACCCCTGGTCCTTCTCTATAAGGTGAAATGCTCCCTTACCAATGTATTTTTAAATCCCTCAGTTCCGGAGATCCTTTAGCCCCATTTGTCTTCGGCGTAAGAGCACTCAATCAGTGAGCTATTACACACTCTTTTAAGGGTGGTTGCTTCTAGGAAAACCTCCAGGTTGTCCCTGCACCCCTACCTCCTTTACCATTGAGCATTTATTTAGGGGCCTTATCTGGTGATCCGGGCTATTACCCGCTCGATGATGAAGTTCATCCTCCATCGTCTCACTAACCGACCTTAACCCCTATTATTTCAAGGTCATATCTAGTATTTAGAGTTTAGCTCAATTTGGTAGTGCCGAAACAACACTTTACACCAAAAGTGGCATTTCACCCAAACCATAACTCATATGGTAATTCTTCAACATTAGTCAGTTCAGAGCTCCATTTAGTTTCACTTAAGCTTCATCCTAGTCATGGATAGATCACCCAGGCTCAGGTCTATAAATAGTGACAATTGCCCCATGAAGACTCACTTTTGCTACGACTCCTTTAATAGACACACGGTCAGAACCTCAGGCTCCTCCCATTGCTCGGGAGGTTATAGTTTCATGTTTTATTTCACAACCCGAGAGGGTTTCTTTTCACCCTTCCCTTATGATACTACTTCGTTATCGATCATTAAGGAGTATTTAGCCTTGAAAGGTGTTCTTTGCTAATTCACATGGGATTCCATATGCCCTATGGTACTCGGGTTAGAATGTAAGCTAGTGATGTTTTTAGCTACTAGAATTTTTCCATACAAGATGTGGAACTCCACAGCTTTGCCTAATAGCACAACACTTGTATTGCTCTCCCATAACCTTATTTTCATGGTTTAGGCTACTCCTATTTTGCTGACCGTTACTACGAGAATTTCTTGTTCTTTCTTTTCCTCTAAGATGTTTCAGCTTGCCAGGTTGTCTCTTGCTTACCCATCAATTCAGCAATAGTTTGAAAGGATGACCTATTCTAGAATCTCCATATCTATGCTTATTTTCAATTCTCCAAAGCATTTCATCGCTTACTACGCCCTTGCTCATCTCTGGGTGCCTAAGCATCCACCGTAAGCCTTTTGTCATTTGAACCTCGACCTTAACTTTACCGTTAAGGGTATGCCATTCTAAGGTGCTACCAAAACTGAAAGGAAGGATGTTATCAGTGTCCATGAATGATAAATCATAGATTGAACTACTAAATCGAAAAAATTAGGTGCTGTCGTATAGTTTTATACTAGCTAAGTTCACCCGTTAGAGATAAGTGGACTTGAACAGCTGACATCCACCATAAGGTAAACCACTACCTCTCAACCCTTCGACTAATTCTCCTATAAAGGTCAACAATAGACAATAACTCCCCCAAACATAGCTTACAACTTTAATTGTACTATGCTCTCCAAAGAGCAATTCTTCTTAAAAGGTGCTAACTTAGAATCATATTCCAACTAGGGATTCCTATGGTTCTGAAGGATCTAGCTATAGGAAAAACAAAAAGAAAGAGCTTTCCCTGCCCTTTTTGCCCTACTGTTTGGTTTTAAGAATGATGATTTAAGAATAAGAATGAGTGATTACTCTTCTTTGACCCCTGTTACCTAAAATGAGAGCGAACAGCTAATGAGTTCCACTTATTGAACACAGTTTTATGGTCATTCCATGAACCCTTGATGCTGAGGGCATCCCTGGGGTGATCTTGTAGTTCCTATGAGATGGAGACGATGGGGTCGGTCCATGGATTTTCCTTATTTTTGCCTCATTTCACTAAAGGATTGAAGGGAGATAGTGCATCAAGCTATTCACAAGAGGAAACTTGATCCTCTTCATCAGAGATCCTAGAGAAGGGAACCCTAGGAGAGTCGCCAACTCTAACTATCGTCCATATACGATCCATACTAGATCTAACCAGCTGCCCATCCTACCTCCTCTACATTCTTGATAGCCCATCTTTGTCTCAACAGAGTCTTTCAGTTGCATGTTTCGGTCTTTTTCCCCATTATTTAGAAAGAGTGAGCTACCAGTTTAGGTACAACATATATAATTCCCACCCGAATAATTGGACATCTAACCTATAACCTATAAGAACAGAGCTCTAAAAATTAAGTTATATCCCCCAAGCCAAGTGGAGCATGCATGAAGGAGGTAGATGTTTCTTCTATTCTTTTCTTTGGTGCAGCTGGGCCATCGTGGACTTAAGCTAGAGACCTCACCAATGAAGTAAATCATCACACCTATAGTCGAACCAATTGGGAGAGAATCAATAGATTCCTTTTTGGGAGCGATTCATCCTTCTTGAACATAGCATACAACTCTCCATTGCACTGCACTCTCTTAATGTGCTTGTTCCCCCTTTCTTCCTTACTATGACAAGTCCTTTTGAAATAACTCCGATGAGAAGAAAAAAGGAGTTAAGAAACCCCCTCGACCCCACCTTAGTCGCCATAAGATCCTTTTTCAAACCTGCTCCTATTTCAAGTCATAAGATAGATAAATAGACACATGCCATTGCATTAGTTAGGGACGTTCGTAGTGACTGATGTGGTCAAAGACCAAGAAGTGAATTATTTATCAGCCAAGCATTCTTCTTACGACTAGATCTAATTTCCTGGTCCCTACGAAAAGGAAAAAGCATTTCATATTTTTTCTTTCGAGATGGGAGAGTTAGGAAAATCTTATTGAATGTAGCTTTCTCCAAAACTCTAGGAAAAGCTTTAAAAAAAGACTCGAATGGTACGATCCCTCCGTCTTCCCACAATGGAAGGGGTGATATTTTAGTTCTTATTATGTGAAGATACATTGTTAGGTGCTCTATTTTATTTTATGATTAAGACCAAACCTAAATCTATTCTTGAGAGATAGTTATCTATACGCTAATAAGGGATCTATGAATTCTTAAGAAGAGGGAAGTCGTGGTGGTCCCTCCTAAACCACCCAAATCCCATGAGTGAATAGAATGTTGGATCTAGATTGGATCTCACTTAAACCATCCCTTCTATCCTCCAAAGGAGAAGTTTTGTTTCAAACCTTAGTTTGAATAGGAGAAGTATGTCATGCTACTGTGCCTTGTATGATCCACATCTCAGGGTCAAGCATTGATGAGCGCATTGAACTATCCATGTGGCTGAGAGCCCTCACAGCCTAGGCACAATGATGTAATTATCAAAGGCACACTCTACCACTAAGCTAATAACACTTCACGCAGGCCTCCCACTGGGGGTCAACTATGCCAAAAGAAAGAGAAATCATGTCCCTCTCTTTCCTTTTTATGGCCCCATATCCCTCTTGCGTGGCTGTATGGAGGTGAAAAAAAAGAGGGAATCCTATCAACTTGTTTCGACCTAGGGTAATAAACTCATGAGCGTGGTCTTACTTTATCACCGAGAAACGAAAGAAGAATTTCATCAACAAATTGAAGTCATATTCATATATACCTTACTTATTTTTGGTGTGAAGCAGTGTCAAACCAAAATACCCAACGAACACTACCTCTCCCTGAAAAGGAGGTGATTTAGCCACTCCTTCCAGTACAGTGACCTTGTTACAACTTCAATTCAATCACTAGCCCTAACTTTGATGTCCCCTTTCAGTTAAGGTAACAACATTAGTCATAGTCAACTCCCATGGTGTGGTGGGTAGTGTTTACAAGGAATGGGAACAAATTCATCTTCATATGGCTTACGGGAGATTACTAGCGATTCTGGATCCATACAGGTGAGTTGTAGCCTGCAATCCAAACTGAGGACAAGATTATGACCCTTTGTCTTAACCATTGCAGCACATGTGCTACCCAGGGAATAAGTGGTATAATGACTTAGCGTCATCCTCACCTTCGTCTAGCTTATCACTGGCAGTTTGCTTAGGGTTCGAAACTCAACAGTGACAACTAAACACAAGGGTTGCACTAATTGTAGGACTTAACCTAACACCTCACAGAATGAGTTGACGATAGCCACGCACCATCTATATCCACATTCCTGAAGGCACTCTTCTCTTTCAAGAGGATTCAAGGCATGTCAAGCCTCGATAAGGTTCTTCACCTTGTATAGAATTAAACCACATGCTCCACCACTTATGCGAGCCCTCGGTAATTCCTTTAAGTTTCATTCTTGTGAATGTACTCCCCAGGCGAGATACTTAATGTGTTAGCTATAACATTGCACATGTCAATACACACAGTGCCTAGTATCCATAGTTTATAGCTAGGACTACTAGGGTAACTAATCCTATTCACACCCCTAACTTTCGTCTCTTAGTGTTAGTGTCAGTCCAACAGAGTGTTTTCACTGTTGGTGTTCTTTCCGATCTCCATACATTTCACCAATCCACAGGAAATTCTCTCTGCCTTTACCATACTCTAGCTTGGTAGTTTCCACCGCCTATCAAGGGTTGAGCCCTGGGATTTAACGGTGGAGTTAAAAATTCACCTACAAATGCTTTACGTCTAATTATTCTAGATAACACTTACATCCTCTATATTACTGTGGCCACTGGCATAGAGTTAGCTGATGCTTATTCCCTAGATACCATCGTTACTTCTTCTCCGAGAAAGAAATTCACAGCTAGTAGGCTTTCTACCTCCATAAGGCATTGCTCTGTCACACTTTTGCCCGTTGCAAAAAATTCTCCATTACTGCCTCCTATAGGAGTCTAGGTGGTGTCTTAGTCCCAGTGTGGCTGATCATCCTCTCATGACCAACTACTGATCATCGCCTTGGTAAGCTATTGCCTCACCAACTAACTAATCCTCCTTTTGGTCCTCATCCTACAGGGTATTAGCAACAGTTTCTAGCCGTTGTTCCCCTCCCAAGGGCAAGTTCTTACTTGTTACTCATCTATCTGCCATTGGAACACCACTTCCCTTATGACTTGCACGGGTTAAGCATGCTTCCAATGTTCATCATGAGCCAAGATCGAACTGCCCATGAGATTCTTTGTTGCATTACTTATAGCTTCCTTGTTCATAGAGAAAGTGATTCGAAATTGTCCTTCATTTCAAGGCATAACTTGTATCAATGTGCTTCATATTCACTTAGAGTTTTCTCTAAGAAATGTAGCCATCCATATGGCCTCACATCAATCCCATAAGCCTTTTATCCATTCCCATTCGATCACAACGATGGGGGAGTAAGTCAAAATAGAAAAGCTCACAATAGGTATAGGGATAATCAGGCTGAAACTGATGACTTCCACCAAGTCAAGGTGACACTCTACCACCGATTTATATCCCTTCCCTTGTCCCCATCGAGAAATAGAACTGACTAATTCTAATGCAAAGGATTGAGAAACTCAATGCCACTATTCTTGAATAACTTGGAGTCGAGCCTTCTTTTAGCACTATTACAGATATAAAAATAATAGGAAATTTTGAATTTAATTGTCAACTGCTCCTATTGGAAATAGTATTGACAACGGATTCGAGCCATAGCACATGGTTTCATAAAAGTGTATGATTTTCCCAACCTAAATAAAACAGGTCTTACGTAAAGAAGATTTGACTCAACATGTACTATTCGATACAAGTAAGAGAAGTCCCTGGCTTGGTATTCTTAAAGAAAGTAGAGAAATTAGAAGCAAGTCAAGATGATACGGATCAACCCCTTCTCCCTGTGCGAAAGATCTTAACATTTCTGAAGGAACTAGATTTATATCTCCTTTCCATTTCCATTTAAGAGTTCCTATGTGTTTCTATGCCCCTTTCAAACCCGAAAATTTGACAAATTCCTTTTCTTAGAAACACATACAAGATTTGTCACTAGAAAAAAGGCTAATGGTAAGCCACCATTAACTATTCATTTATTAACTACTTCATTTATGAATTATGAACTTCATAGTAATAGAAATAAAACATATCTATCATGTTGAGACAGAATTTGTAATTTGTTATCCTCTTGCCTAGTAGGTAAATATTGACCTCCATAGAAAGGATGATTCATTTGGATCAACATGAGAGTCCAACTAAATTGTATTGCCAGAATCCATATTGTATATATGAAAAAAGTTGATCTCCATGCTTCTCTCATAGTACAATCCTCTTCTCGTTGAGCCCCTTTCTCTTTAGTCTATAGAGACAAAATGTAGGACTGATACCAATAATTCATCACAGAAGAAAGGACTCACTGAGCCAAGGTCACTAACAAATACTAATATAATAGAAAACGCAATAAATAGAAAAGAACTATCTTTTTAGTATATTTTTCTCGGTTCCCTTACTACAGCGTGCTTTACACAATCGATTAGATCAAATAGACATCCCTTCAATGCAACATAAGTCATAAAAGGATCTCAAACACCTACCTAAGCATAGAAGCCAGGATCTTTCAAAAAATGGAATCCTATTTGAAGAGTGCATAACTGTATGGATAAGCTCATACTAACCGTTCAATTTGGGATCTAATTTGGGATTTTCCTTAAGAGGTGTTGAGAAGGAGTTGGAGTGTAATAATATTGATTCATATAGATATAGAAGAAGAGGTTCTCTATTGATTCAAACGTTGTATCTTTGGGATAAGTATAGTGAAAGATGAAAAAATCGAAGATTTCATACGGTACTTTTTTTATCAAAAAATCAATTTGATTTTTTTATACCTATGGCTTAATGATAAAATGGGTTTGATTCTATAGGGTCAAACCAAACCTATAGGAGTTAAGGAATTTCAGAAGGGAATAAAAAAAGAGGATTATAGAATTATAATAAAAAAAGAAAAATAAATAAATAAACTAAAAATAAAAATGAAGTAGAAGAGCCAAGATTCCAAATAAACAAATTCGAACTTGAAAAAAACTCTTTCCGATTCTTGAAGAATGAAGGGTAAAGGGATTGACCGAGAAAGATTTCTTGTTCTTATTATAAGTTATAAGAAAGTTTTATGATCATAATTGGATTCGTATATGTTTGGTAAAAAGAAAAATCTTCACCTTTGAGAATAATCAAAAAAGAAAAGTGTTCAATTGTAACATAAAAATGTGACTGAATTTGTCCTAATTACTCTTTAGGAAGGAGTGGAGGATTAAAGGAGCTTTTCGAACAAGGAAAAGGATCCAACGACTTTGAAAGAATTGAACAAGGGGCCATATAACGTGAAAATCTCATGTATGGTTTTGTAGAGTGGTAGTAAGGGTGACTTGTCTATCAACTTTTCCACTTTCATCCCAAAAAAACCAAAACTCTGCCATATATAAAATTGCCAAAGTACATTTTACGTTTGGATTTGAAATCACTGCTTATATACTTAGTATTGATTATAATTTCCAAGAACATTCTATAGTCTTAGCGAAAGGGAAAAGGGTTAAGGATTTAATCGGCATGAGCTATCATATTGTTCGAGGAACCTTAGATGATGTCTAAGCAAAAGATCATCAACAAGGGCATTCTAGTGCATTGTAGATTCTTATCCGATACTTGTACCATTTGACATTGCCATGGGAATCGCTAAAAACATGTAAAGTCTATGGCTAAACTGATAACAAAAGTTTTGTAAGGGGATTGGAGCAGGCTATGATGAGACAAAAGATCTTCTGTCTAAAGACATTCGATTCGGAACTATTATAGTTCCAAGGTACAATATTAGAATAATTTTAGAGGTTTTACTTGACTTTGTCTATGCTAATATTATATGCCATGACTTTTTATTTTTAGAACAGGGCCAAGTCAAATAGTAATAATTCGAAGCACTTCTTTATTCAATATTTCGAAAACCCAAGGACTCAATTGCATGGATACATAAAATGCAAGATTTCCATTCCTAATAGGAAAAGGATGGAAAGGGAGAATCAATTTAAAGTGACTAAATAGAATTCTATACTTGATCTCATTGATACATACAGAATTTTGTAGAAAGTTGTATTCGATGAAAGTTGTATGTATGGCTTGGAGGGAGGTCTTTCATATCTTTCGAGATCTACCCTACAATATGAGGTCAAAAAACTAAAATAAATGATTTTATTAGGCCTTATAAAAGAAAAGCAAAATTGATTCTTGAGAACCCCTTGCACGCTCATGTCATATCGAGGTACTGCAGAAGCAAAAATTGCAAAATTCGATCCAATTTATTATAATTGATTAGTTAACATATTGGTTAACCTTATTTTGAAACATCTAAAAAATCATTGGTTTATCCAATTATCTATCAAGCGATGAAAAAGATTTAACAAAAGACAGAAAAAATCAACTATTTGTTTTACTATTTTACATCAAGCAATACGTGGAGTAACTCTCGACATAGTAGTAAAAGTATGACGTGTAGACGAATAGACTCATCAAGTTTCTAGGATTCACATAAGGAAAAGCACTTGCCATTCTTTGGTTATTAAGGGCATCTTGAAAATGTCTAGTTCGAAATATGGCTTTCAAATTCAGTTCAGAATTAATGGATGCCACAAGGGGAGTGGCGATGTCATATAAAAAAAAGGAAGAAACTCATAGAATGGTAGAGACAAAAAGAACTTTTGTGCATTTTCGTTAATCCATGAACAGAATCTATATAGACATATAGACTCATGGAACTATACATCTTGATTGGAAAAGAATCAACAGAAAAAGAATGACTCAAAAAGGAAGAAACTCATAGAATGGTAGAGACAAATGTAAAGGAAAGATAAAACATAAATCACAGATCAATTAAGCCCTCTCATGGACTTACGTCAGAATAAGAAAGTGGTAATTACCATTGAATAGGGTTCGATTTGATTTATAGCGATTTTATAAATATATCGTTCCAAAAAAAAGAAGAAAGCTTAAAACAATTTGGATTTTTTTTATAGAATAGATGCAGTTACTAATTCGTGATTTGGCATGTATATAATGAAAACTTCATTCTGGATTCTACAAGAATTTTTATGAAAGCCTTTCATTTGCTTCTCTTAAATGGAAGTCTTATTTTCCCAAAATGTATCCTAATTTTTGGCCTAATTCTTCTCCTGATGGTCGACTCAACCTCTAATCAAAAAGATATACCTTGGTTGTATTTCATCACTTCAACAAGTTTAGTAATGAATATAACAGCCCTATTGTTTCGATCGAGAGAAGAACCTATGATTAGCTTTTTGGAAAATTTCCAAACAAATAATTTCAATGAAATCTTTCAATTTCTTATTTTATTATGTTCAACTCTATGTATTCCTCTATCCGTAGAGTATACTGAATGTACAAAAATGGCTATAACAGATTTTCCCTTATTCATATTAACATCTATTCTAGGAAGAATGTTTTTATGTGGCTTTATGTGGCACTAACGATTTAATTACTATCTTTGTAGATAAAAAATATTTCAATTTATGCTCTTACCTATTATCTGGATATATCAAGAAAGATGTAGGTCTAATGAGGATACTATGAAATATTTACTTATGGGTAGGATAAGCTCTTCCATTCTAGTTAATGATTTCTCTTAGCTATACTATTTAACTGGGGAGAGATTGAGCTTCAAGATTTAGTGAATGGTCTTATCAATATGCAAATGTATAAATCCCAAGGACTTTCAGTTGTTCTTATATTCATCTCTGTAGGAATTAGGTTCAAGCTTTCCCTAACCCCTTCTTAGCAATGGAATCCTGACGTATACGATAGAGTGCAGTTCCTTCAAAAAATTCCTACCTCTCTGTCTATCTCTGAGATGTTTGGATTTTTCAAAACTCTATGGACATACAGAAGAGAAATGCTATCCCCACTCAGACCCAAACATAACTTTTACTTGCTCAAATAACAATTGTGAAGCAAAGTAAGGTCAGGGAAAATGAATCTCTTTATGATTAATAGATTCATTTTGAAAGTTCCTTATTACAGGTAGCTATAATAAAATACTGGACTAATGACATATACAATACTCAAATTCTCAATGTAGATGTTACATAGTTGGTTCTCATCCTTCAAAGACTACGAGCATAATAGGAACATCTATCAACAAAAGGATCACCCTAATATGATCATCTCATCACTATGTCGAATGAATCAAATCAAATGGTTCTATTTATCAATCTTTCTGACCTACTCCTACGAAACCAAGAGATCAAAAATATTATGAAAAATTAGGCATTCACAATCACTGATGAAGAGTCCTCGAAAAGTTAAGGATTAGTATTCCTTTTTTGAAAACGAATGGATTTGGTTTTATATATACGCAAGGAAGGTAATCAAAAAAGAAAGAAGACGAGTTCTTCTTTCTTTTATCACTTAGGACTCATGCAAGATGAAAGCCTCATGCATGGTTTTGAATGAGAGAAAGAAGTGAGGAATCCTCTTTTCACCTCTGACTATCCCACTCCAATCATTGCTTTTCTTTCAGTTACTTCAAAAGTAGCTGCTTCAGTTTTAGCCACTCGAATTTTTTATATTCCCTTTTATTTCTTATTCAACAAATGGCATCTTCTTCTAGAAATCTTAGCTATTCTGAGCATGATAGTGGAGAATCTCATTGCTATTACCCAAACCAGCATGAAACGCATGCTTACATATTCTTCTGTAGGTCCAATAGGATATGTAATTATTAGAATAATTATTGGAGGCTCAAATGGTGGATATGCAAGTATGATTATTCTAGGAACTTTTTCTTATATTGTATTATTTGGTCTATGTATCAGAACTGACAACATTCGAGATTATGTAGGATAATACACGAATGATCCCTTTTTGACCCTTTTTTTTAGTCCTATGTCTATTATCCCTAGGAGGTCTTCCTCCACTAGCAAGTTTTTTCAGAAAACTCCATTTATTCTAGTGTGGATGGCAGGTAGGCCTATATTTCTTAGTTTCAATAAGACTCCTTATAAGCATTGTTTCTATATATTATTATCTAAAAATAATCAATTTATTAATGATTGGAGAAAACCAAGAAATAACCCCTCATGTGTGAAATTATAGAAGATTCTGTTTAAGACCAAACAATTTCATCGAATTTAGTTTTGATCCATCTCTTTAGCCCTATGTCTCTTATCCCTAGGAGATCTTCCTCCATTAGCAGGGTTCTTTTAGAAAACTTCATTTATTTTGGCGTGGATTGCAAGCAGGCCTATATTTCTTAGTTTCAATAGGACTCCTTATAAGCCTTGTTTCTATCTACTATTATCTTAAAATAATCAAGTTATTAATAACTGGATGAAACCAAGAAATAACCCCTCATGTTTGAAATTATAGAAAACCCCCTTTAAGATCAAAAAATTACAGCAAATTGAGTTTTGTCCTTCTCTTTAGCCCTATATTTCTTATCCCTATGAGGTACTCCTCCACTAGCATGTTTTTTTGGAAAACTCCATTTATTCTGGTGTGGATGGAATGTAAGCCTATATTTCTTAATTTCAATAGGACTCCTTACGAGCTTTGTTTCTATATTCTATCATCTGAAAATAGTAAAGTTATTAATGAGTAGATGAAACTAAGAAATAACCCCTTACGTGCGAAATTATAGAAGATCCCTTTTGAAAACAAACAATTATATCGAATTGAGTATGATTGTATGTGTGATAGCAGCTACTATACTGGTAATATCAATGAACCCCGTTATTAAAATTGTTAAAGATACCTTCTTTTAGTGTGTAGAATCTATTTCTTAGTTCAAGATACCTCTTACTAATTGGAGCCAAAGAATTACTAGATCCATTCCTCCCAAGATGGGAATAGGCTAGGGTTATGAACCTACAATCTATAATATGACAATTGAGTCAATTCCATGATTATAAGTTCATTCCGTACGGGACTAGACTGAAATAGGTTTATATACATTCTTGTTATTATGTACATTCTCATTTTAAGATTAAGATTCTCATTATAAGAATAAGAAGGGGTCTTTTGTGCATATCTAAATACATATATACTATGTTTACATATGGATCCCTCCATCGTTCCATTACATTTAGGATTAGGAATAGGCATAATCAGACCTATTTTTTTACATATATATCTCCTTAATTGAGATCCTATTCTATTCACCTCTTTGGGCTTCTATTGAATCGAGAAATGGGTTTGATTGTCTATTTTTGAGATAATTTTGATATAATAATATATATAAGGTATCTTGCAGATAATTCAAATCAAAGTAATTGGATGTCTAACTCAGGCCTAGATGACATGACCAGTAAATAAAAAGACTACAAGACTCTACCTTTGTTATATATTCCATAAATCACATTAGATAGATATCATATTGATAGAATACGATTCACTTTTAAGATGCCCTGGTAATGAAGTGGTAGACACGGAAGACTCAAAATGTAGCACCACCTTACCGTAGGGTACACACCGGGACGCCCGTAGGTCATTCCGATACATATCCTACGATAAGGGTGAACTACGATCAATCACTACTAACACCT
>JAOSBN010034256.1:0-16016 GCA_027563595.1 Erythroxylum suave
TTAGAAATTTATATGAAAAGTTAATAAATTAAAAGTTATTGTTAAAATTATGAATTACATTAATTACAAATTTTTAACTTACTTAAATTATTTAAATAAATAATTAAAAAAAAATTTGGTGGGCTGGCCACGGGCCATAGACCGGGCCGGTCGGAACGGCCCATCCACTATTTCATAAGCCAAGGGCTAGCCCGTGGCCCTGCCCATGGGCGGTCAAACCGGGCCAAAAACCATTGACCGACCCATGTGCCAGGCCCAAATTGACATCTCTAGTCAATTCCAGTCGCAAAACTTAATTTATTAAACCTTCGTCGTAAATATAATCAAATTCAAAAATAAGAGAGGAAAAGAAGAATTGAAGACCACAAAGTTTCAAGCTTTTCTTATTTGGCACATAGTTTCAATCGCCAAAAGCGAATTATAAATTATCCCCACAACTTCGATCAACAGTTCAATCCCTTCCGCAACACCCATCAATCCCTAAAAAAGAAACAAGTATACAAACAAAAGTCCAGGGTGGATTAGCAGTAAATAAGAATCTCACATAAACCAAATCGAATAAGGAAGAAAAAGAAACTATACAGATGATCATATAAAAAAATTGAATCTTTGAGTACTCAAATAAATGATTTGGCTTTTTAGAGAGAGAGGCAGGGGTTTGTAGATGAGGTGACTTACAAGATCAATTAATAGAATCGAGCACAGGCCTAAAACAAAATCGATCGAATGATTTCAGAGCTTTGGTTTAGTTTCGTATGTTTTTGAGATTTATGGAAAAAGGAAACCCTAGTTCTAGAAAGCAAGGGTTAAAGATGCGCCATACTGGTTTTGCTTCGTCCAATAAAAGACGCTTCGCTTTTGTTTTTCATTTTCCTTTGCCATTTCCCATTCCTATTAGACTTTGGATTATTATTTAATTTCAAATTCTTTTCTACCATACATTTTATCTTTTCCAATGACCAAAACGACGCAACTTTTAACTTTTGAGTAAACATGGAATATAGTTATAAGCAAAAGATTGGGAACAGATTTGCTATTCCCGAATTGTTGTGCCCCGTTGTGCCCTTGAGATCCTATCCATCTAACTTATTGTAATGGATGGCTGAGATTTATTCAGGCACAGCAATTCGGGAACAACAGATCTGCTCTCCAAAAGATTACGTTCAATTAGCAAAGTACCTTTTTTCTTTTTTGCTATTATGATAAGATATAGTTTAAGTTAATTATATGTTTTAAACATCTATGATATGATTTCATTTTTAGTTATACATAATTTCGTAATACAAAGAACAATGATATATGTATTATTATGTAATGACAATAACATGATCGACTTTTCTAGACCCTGTGTTGATAATGATGAGGATGACATAATCTGTTAATGTATTTCTTATGCAATTATTATAATGAGATTATCCTTTATTTATGTTGACTCCTTACTGAATAAAGTATTTAACTAAAAATTACTTATATTAATTGAAAATAGTAAAAATATTATGTTTGAATATAATAGAGGGGCCAAAATATTATTATCTTTCTTAAAATAATATTAAAAATTAGAAAAAACATTTCTAAATTTTGTTTTGAGTTTTAATTCTTCCTATTTTTATAATTATTATATGTAATTATTTAATATTAATTATTAATAAAAATTTTCAATTTATTTTATAATTAACTCAAACCAATCTAATCACTCAATCGAATTCATTAATAATTTAAGATATTATATTTATATTGATTATTGATTAACCATAATGAGTATTAAAACCTAAATTTTAAAAGACAAAATTTCATTATAAATACATAATTATGTTTTTTTAATAATTTTTTAAAATATAAATATTTAATTTCAAATAATAGTATTAATTTTAACAGTTAAAAAATATATTAACAAATTTGTAAATCTAGACTAAATTACAGAATTATTTATTTATTTATTTCTTTAGTTAAATGAAATATAATAAATTTAGTAATAAATATTAAATAAAATATAGTTTGCATATGTTGTGTCAGTACAAAATACATGATAAATAATTAGTTTTCATTTTCATAAATATTGATTGGTATCCACAATTAAACTATTCGATTTTTCTGAAATTGTTTTGCTGACCACATTTTAGCTTTGTTCTTTTTAGGTTTTCTTCTTATCACCCGCTTCATTGTTGTGCTATTAAGGTATGTTTAATTATGTTACACAAATGTATTATATAATATTTTGATATACTTGTTCATGACATATTCCTTTTCATTGATATGATAATTAGTTTCTTGTTTATTTTTCCATATTTAATGACTTACATATACAATTTTACTTTATTGATATACTTGCTTACATCATATTGCCATGAATTAACTTTTTTATATATCTCCATATCCTTTATTTATCTTACCCATATTATTATGCAAGATTATAAAGATTTTTACGGATTAATTAAATGTATGGATAACCTTATTTGTTCAATGAATGGTTTGTTAGATTTTTGTTAAATGTATGGTTAAACTTATTTGTTAAATGTATACCTATTAGTTTTTTTTTATATTAACAAATACAGTTGATGTTAGTGCTTCATGATAAACTCTTTGTTAAATCTATGATTTGTTACACGTATTGTGTTATAATTATAGATAAAGATGATATTATTGCTTCATTTTTTTGCCTATTATATTTTTACATTTTTTAATTATACCCAACATTTATTGATGTAATATGTTTTTTTACATATCTCATTTAATAATATTTATAATTTATATTAAATTATAGTTATTATATATATATATATATATATATATATATATCACAAATATTGTTACTACAGATACTTTGATGCTTTAAAAAGTGTCAATGTTATCTACATTCAGGCATTCAGATATGGATAGAAATGCCAAAAGGCATCAAAAGTATGCTGAAATGTCAGAAAATAAAAAACAAGAATTCTTGCGACGAATTAGAGAAACTCGAGATGCAAAAAAGAGAAGTGCTACTTTGCCTACGCTTCATCAAAAAATTACTGATCAATATAGCTATTCTTTCGTTAATAATGAACCTTTCAGCAGTCAACTTCTTATTCATCAATCCTCTAGTCAACAAATACAAAATTGGTCATTGGATTTTAATGTAATTCATGTTAATCAAGGTATAAATTTTTTTACCTATATTTTTACAATTTTTTATATGACTACTGCATAAAGAGATCATGTTATTTCTATATGTTTTAAGGGATAAATAATCTTCGCTCGTCCTCAAAGTTAGCAGCTTTACAAAATTTACCTATTGAGCCTCAACAGCTTCGTTTTGTTCCAAATTGTGAACATTGTCATGCAAATCAAATTTGTCTCGAACCTCCATCATTCTGTTGTTCATCAGGATAGATTTCCATTATTGCTCCTCAAATGCCTTTGGTTTGAAAAGATTCTTTTTTGGCAATGATTAAGAATCATAACATTTCAGGAAGAATGTTCGTACATACAATAACAATGTAGCGTTTACTTCTTATGGAGCTAGGTATGATTGAGAACTAACAGAAAATAAGAAAAAGGTTTATACATTTCGTGTTCAAGGACAAGTTTATCTTTTCCTTAACAGTTTATTGCCAACAACCAATAAGGTGTCTAGAATCCAACTCTATTTCTTTGATACTGACGAGGAATAAAAAAAAGGACCAACAGTTGTGATAAACTTCGTGAGAGTACATTAAAACTGCTTATGGCTGTTCTACAAGATAATCCTTATGCTAAGTTCTTTCGAAGTCTTAGAGACATTCCATCACTTGAGAATCATGAAATAGTTTTTAGATGTTATCCTGTCCTTGATCGTGTGTTTATAATCTTCCTACTGCATCACAAGTGGCTGCTATATGGACTGAAATTAATGACGAACAAATTGATAAATGTCCTTACATCTAAGTCTATGCTCACTCGGGTACAAGTTATAGAATTCAGTCATATTATACATGTTATGACCCGCTTCAATATCCACTTTTATTCCCTCACAGTGAATCTGGATGGCATCGTGGCATTAAGCGGTTGATTTCACAAAGAAACAGGAGGAATGTTTAGGATGAAGAGAGTGATGTTCATTTGAACTCCTTTAATGATCCTTCTAAATTATTCGCTATGGAAAGCACAGGCAAGTTTATCTTTTTTTTTCATTTATCAAATATTATTTAATTCCACCATTTTATTTATCAAATTTATCTTCTTTACTACTAGTTACTGAAGAAGGATACTGTGAAGATGGTTTAGTTTCTGCTAGAGAATATTATTGCTAACAGCTTCAAATGAGAAATTATGATGAATCTATGCTGCTCCATTGGTTAAGACTACTTTAACAATTTGTTGTCGATACTTATATCAAGATTGAAACGGCCCGACTTGATTTCTATAGAAAAAAATAGAATGAGATATGAACAAAAATTTTGCAAGGTGTTTGGATCGTATTACCATTGGTTAAACAGAAGGTTCTAGAATTGACCATCGAGTTGTTCTCCCAGCTTCATTTATTGGTGGTCCAAGGGACATGAAACGACGCTATCTTGATGTGATGGCTCTGGTACAAAAATATGGTAAACCAGATATTTTTCTCACTATGACGAGAAATACAAGATAATCTTAAATTTCATGAAAAGGCATAAGACAAACCAGATTTATTGGCTAGAGTATTTAGAGCTAAATTTGAAATTCTCAAAAATGAGTTGATCAAAAAATAAATCTTTGGAGATGTGGCCGCATTTGTTTATGTTATTGAATTTCAGAAGCCTGGATTTCCTCATGCTATTTATTACTAATACTTAAGCCGCAATTTAAATTGCTAAATCCAGATTCTTACGATCAGATCATATCTACTGAAATACCTTATCTTAATCAAAATTCACGATTATATTCTCTCGTCATTAAGCATATGATTCATGGTCCTTGTGGTTTTATGAATAGAGATTGCCCTTGTATGAGAAATGATGGATGCAAAAACCATTATCCCAAGAATTTTGCTCCTTTTACTATTCATGGTAAAGATAGTTATCCATGCTATAGATGAAGAGATGATGGTAGGAAAGCAAAAATTTGCAGACATGAGATTAATAATAGGTGGGTGGTTCCTCATAATCCGTACCTTTTAATGCTACTTGATTGGTTTTTATACCTAAAATTCCCTTGCAATCTTCAAACAATGAAAAAAAATGGGATACCTTTCATCAGAACACAATTTCCTATTTGTTTGTGTTTTGCAATGACAATAAACAAATCCTACGGTCAAACATATGATCATGTAGGAATTTATCTCTATCAGCTTGTATTCTCACATGGACAATAATATGTGGCTCTGTCAAGAGCTCGAACTCCTGAATTAGTTAAAGTTCTAATTATTCCAATAACTTTTGAATCTTTAATGTTTGACCAAAAGACAAGAAATATTTTGTTTTATGAAAATTTTCAATTAGTCAAATTATAAAACATAGAGTTTTCTGGAGGTATGTTAATTGTTTCTTTTCAACTTGATATAATTTCATTTCATATAAAAAAACTCTTTCTCTTGACCAATTCATTAAACAAATTGCTTTAGGATGGAAAACCATTTAGTGATTAAGGATATTTTACCTAGCGCTCAATGGTGGTCTTGTGAAATTATCGTCTAAGAAAAACGTGTTGTCGCTTCTCCTAGTACATCATAAAAGAGACAAAAATTTATCTTTTTTTATTATGAGGTATGACAATTACTCTTTCTTCATTTAACATGTTTTTTACTTAATTATTAATAATTTCTGCATTATTAACAGGGATCACAAGTTGAAGGTATTATATTCCACAATGATATCTAACGAATAAGCCACATTCTGCAGCCATATAAGAAATATATTATATCTAATGCCATTGTGAAGCCAATTCCAACTCAATATCAAACTGAAGATTTGAAAATACAATGGATAATTACGAGCCGCACTGTCATTAAACCTGTACCAGATGATGATACCATCAACCTCGTCAAATTTAACTATACACCTTTCGCCGATCTTATCAACTATATAAACGACGAGCAAAAATCAGTTGGTTAGACCCTTAATCTATTTCTTTATATATTCTTCACAATTTTTGTCTATTATATCTAATCATATTTATGTTTTACATGTGATAAATATTTTAACCATGGTCATTAAAGTCTTAGATAAGAAAGAAATCAACAAAGATGGAAGAAATTCAACTGTGCAAAAATTTGTTATTGCTAACAAAGAGTAATTTTAATTCTATGTTATTCTTTGTATTTTGCATGAAACTAAGATAAATTCTTTCTTTTTTTGACATTTCTTTTTTTATTAGACAACAAACGGTTGTACTGTTGATGTGGAATTCTTTTGTTATCAACAAGGGCCAACAAATTACTGAATCCTTGCCCTCTTATCCAATAATTGTGTGTAGAAGACTAAAAGTGAAATTCTATACGATATTTTTTTCTTAATTATAACATTAAATTTTATTTGTTATCTTTTTATTTAATTTTTAAGTTATAATTCAAAATTTTAGGTGTTGCATTATCGACCTAGTTCTACTCAGCAATTCTTATTGATCCACCGATACTGGAAGTTGCAGATCTTAAAAATTGGTACTATCTTATCTTTACTCCAATATCTTTGCTCCAACGATCAATTAAATTATATATCTTAACTTCAATTATGAATAAATTTATATACAAATTTTATAAAATTTTGATGCTCTCATATATATAATTATTATCTTACAGGGCACGATGAAATTATAAGGAAATTAAAAACCTTATTAGCAAACGATCTTACCTTAGATATAATCCTGATATATCCTTCGGATCTCATCAAAAAATCACCAAAATCATGTTCTTGAATTCTACCAGCAAGGTAACGACATCTATATATTCTTATAAAATATTTCATATTAATTTTTCTAATAGAAATCTTATTATGAGTTATTTGCAGATATCATGGATTAAAGATAAAATTTCTTTCCAACACATCTTGCAAAAATATTAGTATATGGCATGTAGGATATGTTTTCGTTCTACGGCTACTACCTATAGAGTTCCATTCACAAGTAATTCTTGCAGAGAAAAACTTACAGCTCAACCTAAGTTTGCTTCTTCCCTTTTCTCTATTCAATTTACTGCTTTTTGCTTTTGGATTTTGAATTTTCGACGTTTTTTACTTGGATGTCATGGGTGTGACTTAACAAGTGACCCCCTTTGACTTTTTTACCTAGATGTCATGGGTATGACTCGTGACTTTTTTACTTCATGGCACGGGTGTGACTGACTTAAACAAGTCATACCCATTACCTTCTTTGCCCCAATCTTTTTATTCTTACCCGTGACTTCTTTTAATTTTAATGTCCATTTTTTTCATTACAGCTTCTTTTAATATCATTTTTTCTTGTGATTAAGTATATTCTAACTTTAGATATAATGTCCTATTTTTCCTTCTATTACGAATTTTTTATAGATGCCGATATGACGTGGATTTGACCAACAAAACAGGAACTATCACGACTTCTATTTTTGGCAAGCTCACTGAAAAACTTTTGAATTTCACCACAGTTGAAGCTATGCAACATTACAATGAGGTTATACTTTTCGATATAATTTTATTTTACATGTGCAATTTGATACGACAACAATTATCTTTATATAGCTATATCTCTAACAATTGACATTTTTGCAATAAGAACACGGAAGTTCCTCTAGAAAAGGTGCACGCAGAATTAAGAAACAAAACATTTCTTCTTCATGTCAAACCAACAAACATTTAGTCATCAGATGCAATACAACAATTTATTGTTATGTATGACTATGAAATTGATGACAATGAACTAGAAAAGGCTTTGGCTTCACCCGCAAAACCTGACCAAATTTTAACTAATGATCAACATGACAGTCCTTGGCATATTTCAGGTATTTGTTATTTGTCATTATTTATTCATTCAGTTTTAATGTTTTCATCATTATCAAACTATTTAAACTCTTTTTTACATTAATTATATTATCAACTGTTATTTATCTATCTGGCATTTAAAAAAAAATGTCACCTTATATATTCTGCGGCTAATATACTTTAATTTTTTATATCTTTAGAAGAATCTTCTTCATCAGTCAGGCAATGCCTTCATAAAAGAATCAGCCATATTGAACCCAGTCCGAAGTCAGACACAGAAATGATCATCAACCATACTGAATCCACACTCCAGTCAGATACAGATGGTGATCACAATAACAAAATACATAAATTTTCATAAGCTATTTCTGTTAGAAAAAATGATCATATGACTTATGTACTTTTTATGCTTTTATTTCATATTATCTTAAACTTAATATTCTAGTCATCATATAATTCTAGATATAATTTTGGATATCCATATGATCGTTTTTTGTTGTTAATTCACGGCCGTTGATAATTTTTTATTACTTGGATCATAGCCATTTATTGTTTTTATTAAACTCATGCAAATCAGAAAGTTCAAACTTTGATCAAATCTCAACATATCAAAAGAAAAAGAAAACATTTTCTTTACTTTATGTTTATTTTCTCTTTTTCTAACTTTTCATTCTTATCAGATTTTTGTCACGATTGTGACTACGTGATTCATTTTTTCGTTACGAAGTTTTTTTACTTAATATTTTTCATCCTATAATATAAATATGCTTATACTTAAAAAAATAAAATAGTTAATGAATTTATTTTGATATAATTAATTGTTATTATAATATAATCGATTAATTATTTATATATATATATGTTATTATACATATTTGGTCTAAAATAATGAATAATAATACGTATTATTTAAATATACTTAAATATAATAAAATTTTGATATAATTACTAAATGTTATTGAAATTATTTTTTTATTAAAATATAGTTACTTTATTAATATTTGGTGTATATGTTACTGTATTAGTAATAATTGTTAATTATTATATAGTTTATATGACTGTTAATTATATCAAAATTAATTAGCAATAATTTTAGTATATTTAAATAGTGCCTATTAATATTAACTGTTTATTATTATCCATTAATATATGATTATTGTTAATTATTATTAATTATTATATTATATATATATGCGACCGTAAACTTGCATCTCTTGGAAGGATTTGGCAGCTCTTCTTGATGGAAAACACTAATGGTCACCATAATTTAACAATTCTATTGGTATTAGCCCACTACAGTCATGTATATGAGTCACAATCTAGTGGTGCACTTTCATGTCAATTATATAAATTGACCTTCAAAGAGGTGATGATGGCTTTGCAACTTTATGAAAATATCGTTTTTCCTATACTTTGGTGTAAAGACAAATTTAAAACAGAGCTTTAAGGGACAGATGAACAAATTACCTCATATTCCATTCCACAGCAGTATGCTAATCTTAATATTACATCTTTATTATTAATAAATAAACTTCAACAAAGTCACACTTGTTAATAATGAAAATTTTTCGCAACACTCATGAATCACACCTGATCATGTTAGAGTCACAAGTGTGACTTATTTTATGTTAGCCTATCAACTAACATAAAAATTCAACAAAAACTTCGACAACAAAAACATTAACACTAGATAAATATGAAAAGCCACAATTATATAGTAATGTAAAACTATTCAAGAATCGAAAATTTCTACTCTAAGAATAAACATTCACAATAAATGTAGAAGTCTTGTTTTTTCTTCTTCTTAACGATGACACACCATACCTATCCTTCTCTTTCCTTATTTTCTTTTTCTTCGCACCATCCTCTTTATCAACAATTACATTAGGAACATCGAAGTTCGTTTTTGGCCTCGAATTTTGTCTCCTCTTTCTTCTTCCAATTTTGTCTTCTCGTTCTTCTCCTTTTTTCTTTGCAAGAACATTGTTAAAGAGAATTAATAATATTCAGTAATCAATAATTACTTTAAATTAAGATAAAAAAATCTAGAATCATTAAAAACATTCAACCATAAAAGCACAAACATAGGAAAAAAACACAATAATAATAACAAAAAATTATTTTCTCATTTAATGATTAAAGATGTTAAATGATCATTTTCACGAACACAACCTAAGATTTTAAAACTCATAATAATTCATGAACAAACTATTACTCACATGCATAACCATAATCCATAAGTACATCAACTAAAAGACCATTAACGAGTGTGATAGACACTCACTCAATGCTCCCTTTTTTCAACTACTCAAAGGTAAAAAATATTAACTCAATTTCGATTTCTTGTTAAACATCAACTACAAGCTTGCTAGCTAATCCCATCTTCACTACTATATATCTAACACAGACATCAATCTAAAGGTCTTTATTTTGGTTGTAATGAGGCCTTGGTAAAGGTATGAAAAAGATAAAATTTAGCTTGAAACCAAAGGACTAATTGAGCATTTAAAATGATATATACCAACAAAATATAAAACACAAAATTTTTTCTTTTGAAGAATCTCCTTTACTTTTAAAGTGAACCCTTTTCCCTCTTTCTCTTTTTTTTCTTCCCTTTTTCTTTTTCCCTAGCCATTTTCTCCTTCCTTTTTTTTCCCTTTTTCTCTTTCTTCTTCAGTTGATATGATTTGCTTTTTTACTAAATGTATAGCAACATATATCCTTCTTTTCTTTTTCCCCCTTTTTCTTTCTCTTCTTCGCTTGATATCATTTGTTTTTTTCCCTAATGTTCAACAACATATATACTTTTTAAATGCTCAACTTTCTTTTTTACTCAATGTACAACAACATATATCTTTCTTCTTTTTTCCCCTTTTTTTGTCTTTGTCGATTGATATCATTTGTTTTTTTTCCTAATGTGCAACAACATATATACTTTCTAAATGCTTAACTTGCCTTTATGGCCGGTATAATCAAAGCAGATAAACAATAGAAGACAAAGCTCATGTTTCAGGTTTTAACCAAAAAAAGGTTCCATGCAAGCTCAAAGGGTTTCACTAAGGATGATAGCATGGTGGCTTTCTAAGCTTTGAGGTTATATCCTAAACGCCTTCATCATTTTAATGTCTGCATTAGATTATGTAATCTTGACTAGTATTCGCAGGCAAGTTCTAAATTTGTTTAACATGAAAGAATACTTTCAATAATGAATACTTTTAATTGGTCAAAGCCTTACCGAAGGAAACTGTCATTCATCTATCACAACAAGCTAATTCCCTTTCAATTGAAATCTGAATCAATCAACTCATGCATGCAAATATATTTATTCACTTATATTAAGCATTTATAACCCCGATTAAGTTCAGTTAATAATCATACATCTTTAAATATTAAACAAAAAAATAAACATGATATGTGCAACAATCATTGTTAACATCATAGGAAATTAAATAAAAAATCTAACATGTAAACAACACTAATTAAGTCGAACAATGAAATAAAACAAATTTGATCACAAACAATCAAAACAACCAAAGAAAAATTAGAAATACAATACTAGGATGGAGGTGGACGCTTTCTGAAGCGAGGATTCAAACTTGCTAAGAAATTCTTGATCTCTGTGATATTTGCCTCAATCCTTTGCATCCTTTAATTCGTTCACCGTTAAAAAACAATGAGTTGATTCGTTAATGATTGGTATTCAATAGAAGTGGGTGCAATGTTAAATTGCGTACCTTCATGTATTGATAAGCCTTCCCTTTATGTACCTTTACCTCTTTCACACTGACTATTCTCACTATTTGAATATTCTGTTGCCTTATCGCTAATAACAACATAACGATCACCTTGCCACTTTGCAATCTTCATTGACACCAAAGACTGCAAGTCTAAACTAGAATTCCCTGTAACTAACTGCATACTTGTTCTCTCAGTCAATAAACCCAAATGCTCTGCAATTTGAGTCACAGAAGCCCCAACAACTATTTTCCCAACGCTAACTCTCTCTACATTCATCATATGCTCACTTAACCACAAACCAGCATTAAACTATTTACCATGAACCATACACCATAACACAAACAATTCAGATTTAGAAACTGCACCCTAACTATCTCCTCTGCCAAAATATTGTGCAAGTTAAAAATCTATAAAGATAGCGTAAGCTAGGAACCACTAAAGCTGACAATTTTGACCTACTCAGAGAAAAAACATTTGTTGAATTTGTAATTTCACTCCAAAATTCTCTAGGCCTAAATTCATCATCATAACCATATAACTCACTATATGGAAATCCAAATATATAATTTAGATCATTTAAACCAAGAGCATGTATCCTATTCATTAATTTGAATATCAAATTAATCACGATGCCATCTTCGTTATAGGTCAAAATTAAAGTTGATAAAAATTCTAGTGTTAATTCAACATATGAATTTTTCATAAAATTTGCAAATATGTCCCATCCTATATTATCCAATAATTCATTGACTCGATTTGCAATTCCTAACTCAGTTATAGCTGCATGATTAATGAATCTATTTGGCATAATCAGACAATCTTTTAAAGTTAGATACCTTGATTGGTTCTCAGCATTGTTAAACTGAAGGCAAGGATTACCTAAATCAGGGACATTGCCCGCTTCAGAAGATGAAGATGCTCCAAATCTCAAACCAAACAGAGCAATTTATTACTTAATTAGATTTAGAATAGTTAAATATAATTGACAAATATAAAATCCTATAGTAATATAAATCCAACAGGTCATAAGATGAACACACATTCATTTTAAATATACATCCTTTAATAAATAATAATAAAATTCAAGACTAAAACGAAAACAATTAAGTACTTTTTATCTTATCACTTATATACTATATCAAAATGTTTTATAATATCAGACTTGAATTATTTAATAATGAATATAACAATTCATTGAAAACTCAAATATACTATATTCTCAACTGATAGAAGGGAATAGCCAAGACAAATGCCATTTACATGCACAAAATACCTCATTTATTTACATGAAAATTAGTATATTTATATATACATGTGAGATCTAATTCGAACGTTCTGAATAGTGCAACATGTTTGATTACATGCATAACTATACAGGCTACCAGGTTTGCATCAAACTCTGAAAATTTTGCCTTATCCATCTTTTCACTTTTGTTATCCAAGGATTGACATTATGCCGGTTCCATGAAACAATAATGATCAAAATCATTCCCATGACAACAGTAAAATTACTAACTATATTAGCAAATAAACCACCATCAAATTTACTACAACAGGGTCGCAATTGGTAAAGCATGGTTTCCTTCAAAATTATAACAACATAATTAATCAAAATGTTTTTACTATGATTTTGGTAGCCCTACAAGTGTCTTGTTAATTTATCTTTGACTTATCCCATTTTGAAAACTAGTAATCAGCACCCAGGTGATCAATTATTACTTCACACTGAACATATAAAACTAAATCTGCCAAGCCAGGAGAGAAAATATGATTTCTTTAACTTTATCTTACATATAAAGAAAACAAAATTTTGAGTTTAAAATTTATGAGAAAATGATAGAAATTAAGGCAAACTAGGAACCTTACATTAGATGATGCAACATGCTCATGTCATGAACTAGGTGTAAGCTTATGATGTAAATTCTTATTCCTCATAAGAAGTATCTTAACCTTGGATGATGAACCCATAAAATTATATGCTTATCTCCTTCATTTTCCTTATCAAATGCTTTAATTCTTAACCAAACTCTTCACCGAAGGGAACATCTTCTCAATTAACTAAAACATAATAAAACAACTAAACCAATTTAATTTTATTCCGAAACATAACAAAAAAACTAATTCAATACATATACATTATACAATTATATAATGTATATGTACTTCATTCATCAAACACCTAGATCTTTACAAAACATTGACTTTTAGTTCATTCTCAATCTAACCCAGTAAACCTTTTAATGTAACTCAAACTAAACAAATTTACCCTATGTGTAAAGTCAACATAAAATTAATGAAAACTATAAGTCAATGATTATTCAAAAAGTCATATTGGTAACAAACTATTGCAACATGATTGACTTAGTTCTCGTAAATTTGGAAATATTTAAAAAGCATTTTGTAAAATCCCACGCCTGCAGCCCTCCCCCGCCGTCGTTGCCACATTCTCTCTCTCATTAGTTCACATGTTTCATTTCTTTCTCACTCTCTCTCTCTCTCGCTTTCTTCTCTCCAGTCACTCTCCTCTCCAGCAACTCTCCGCCACGCACTCCACACTACCCTATTGCCTCTTCTTCATAGTCATGGCTCATGCATGCACAACAAATGCACACCATCATCGTCTCTTCTTCAGTCAAACAGTCCTCACTCCTCACACATAACACAACACAACACGCCTAGTAGAACAGACTAGAGGAATGAAGATTCAAAGTTGTGTTGTCTTACCTAGTCACAGGGATTTGGGAAGCGATAAATCGAAGAGCTTTCACCTTTTAAGGATAAATCCAGAGAGTTGAGGATAAGTGCATAAGCTGGACTAGTAAAACAATGGTCCAAAATCTTCCATCCCTCCAATCGAGAAACAAATCTTCTAAAAATATAGTTTAAAAATGTAGTTAAATTCCGTTTAATTACCCTTTCTTTTTTATATTACATTTATATATTTTGAATAATACTTTCATGATTCTTTTATTATTATAAATTAAAAATTTAGATATTAATAGTCTTACAACAAAATTTGAAATTACACAGTATTTACTTATTTTAAGCTAACTTTTTTAGAGTTTTTTTATTTAGTTTATATATTTTATACATTTATAATAGACACATTACACTATACATTTCCTTAATTCTAAAATTTTTCATCCCAAATGTTTACTTACTAATTTTACTTATTCATTTATTACATTCTAACTTATAATTTTTAATATAATATATTTAAACCTTTTAGATAAAATATCCATTACAAATTTAAAATATTTATAATTTAATTACTAATTTTTACGAATAACAAATTAAAAATGTTTATAATAACAACCCAATTTTTCAGCAAATGCACAATCGAGACAAACCCCTTAATACTACACTATTCTCCAAAAGTCGCGATTGTGTCTCATGCGTTTGTTTATTTGTTCCACTCTTTTTATGTCTATCTTTTTTATGCTATTTTGTTTCATTTGTTTGTGAATTTTTTTTACTCCCACCATGAGTTCTTTTTATCTTTATTGTTATTATTAAATTTTTATCATTACTAATTTTCTTCTTAATTTAATTATTCTTATTATTATTAATTGATTTTTTTTCAATTTTATCTTATTTTGTCACGGGTGTGTGACTCAACTTATACCAAATTTTACTTTTTAATTACATTTTTACATTTCTATTTACTTTTAATATTTTATAATACACAAACTTACATTTCCTACTTTTTAAAAATTTTTATTCTAAAATTTTACAATCTAAATTTAATTTTTCATTTTTATATTCTTACTTATATATTTTAATTTTATCTATCATAATTCCTTTCTTAATAAATATTTAAAATTTTACAGTCTTATTTTAATTATTCATTTGTAGTGTTCAAAATTATATATTATTCATATTTCTATCATAACTCCTTTCTTAATATACATTTAAAAATTTAAATGCTAATAATTTTATGCCAAATTTTAAAATTGCACAATATTCATTTATACATTAAATAATATAAGATGTTAGTCCTTTTTTATTATCTTAAGTATTTAAATATTTATACTTTTTTCGCAACTTATTAAATTAAGTTATCGACTTTTTTTAACCTTAATTAACTATAATATTTAATTAATAACAAAACATTTTACATTTTTTAAATTTTACCACTCAAATAAATAATTTTACTAACCCATTTTTTACATCCCAACTTATATATTCTTAAATTTTCTATAAGATGAACAATCACATTTCATCTCCTGTTTTTTTCCCATATTTTTAATAACTAAATTTACCTGTTCTTTTTTATATTACACTTATATATTTTGAATAATACTTTCGTGATTCATTTATTGTTATAAATTAAAAAATTTAGATATTAGCAATCTCACAACAAAATTTTAAATTATACAGTATTTACTTATT
>JAOSBN010034267.1:0-16016 GCA_027563595.1 Erythroxylum suave
GATGGTCGTGAACCCCGTGCAAGACTCAATTGTTCCATCTTCCACACAGCAATCAAAAGCCTTCACTTGATATAACCACTATCGCTATACAGGGGTCCGATCATCCATTCATTCTTCCATCTTAGACATCATCACCATCAAAATGCTTTCCAAGATCGCTCCTCTCGCTGCTTGCCTCAGCCTGGCTGCTGCCATTCCATTCAGCCCTCTCGTCGGTCGTCAAGAAGCAAACTACCCAGACAATGGCACCCTGGTAGACCCACCAAACGTTACCGCCTTGACACGTCCAAACCCGGATTACACCAGCGATCAGTTGATGCAACTCAAGACTGCCTACACAATGGTCGAGAGACTCTCTCTCCTCAACAGCTACGGTGACCAGAACGACTACTTCAAGTTCGACCTGACGCCCAATGGCTCTCACTCGAACGCTGCCAACGGTCTCGGTGGTCAAGGTTACCTGGCTCAAGTTAGCAACTTCCCCGTGTTGATTGGCACCGGCATCTCTGTCGCCATCGGCTACCTCAACCCATGTGGTCTTGACAGCATCCACATTCACAACCGCGCCACCGAGATCGTTACCCTGGTCAGCGGCACTTCACTCACCACTGGCTTCGTCCTCGAGGACGGCTTCGGTAAGCATCACCATTTCCACATCGTCACAGAGCCAGCCACTAACATTGTTTAGACTACCCTGTCATCACCACAATCGGCGTCTACCAAGCCACCATCCGACCCATGGGCTCCCTCCACTGGGAATTCAACGATAATTGCGAACCAGCCGTGTTCGTCGCCTCACTCTCCAGCGAGGACCCCGGCGTCTCCCGTACCGCCCAGAACTTCTTCATCAACCCAGAGGAGATCGTCGAGGCCAACCTTGCCTACCCCAGCTGGCTCGACAACGTCAACACCACCGACTACCGAGCACAGCTGCCCGCCGCTTTCGCCCAGGGCGCCAAGGAGTGCTATACGCGGTGCGGCCTGACCTACGACACCAACCAGGCCGGTGGTATCAGCAAGAAGTAAGCGAGAGAGAAGAGCTCGAGATGACCAGCGTTACCCCGGAGTTCTGTATATAGATGGAAAAGTCCTCCACATGAAGATCATGATTTAGCAATTTTTTACATTATGAATGAAACCATTTCAAAACATTTCTGTCTCCATCTGAATATGCTGTGTTCTGTGTCTTAGTTCTTGAATGTGTTTTTGCACGATGAATATTCCACAAGACTCTACAAATCCCCGTGCTTCTATCACGATATCAATTAGTGCGCGGCTCACAAGATGAGCATCAACACGGCAGTTCTCAACTTCACTCTCACTGTCGACGTCGACGTCGACACCAACGACGGATTCGTCCACACCGCCAAACTGACCGAAACCAGAACCTCTCCAATATCACCAGTCTCTCACTCACCCACAGCCTCATGAACCCGATCAAAACCGATCTCAGCAAAAAATCGACCTCCCAACACCCATCGAGCCACCAGAGCCCACCAATCAGCAAGACCCAAACCCAGACCCTGTGCCAACAGTCGCCCAGCCATCATCTTACATAATTGGGCCGAGGGGAAGGGGCCATGGGGTTCTCGCCCTCGAAGGGTCCGAGGTCAACCAGGATCCGGGCGAGCGGTGCACCTCCTAGGTTTACAAGATGTCGTTATCTAGGTTCTTGTTGTTGATTGTGTGGTTAGTGTGGTTGGGCGTGACGCTGCTGTGTATCTCGTGGGTGTTGATGAGACCTACCTTGTTTTTGCTGTTTCTGTATGTGTCGAGATGTCCCTTCTCGTGGTGAGTTCTGTGTTTTGCAGCGCAGAGGACGAATTTGTCTGACACCAGATGTTCGTTTCGTACATATCAAGGTGCAAACCATTCACACGTTCTGTTCTCGTTTCCGTTGATCAGAGGCCTGGGCGTGGACAACGGATTTGACATGTGGCGATGGATGGCCCAAAAGCATGAAACCGGATGCGTTGTCATGACAGGGATGTCAATTGGCCCCCCGGATATCTCACACGGTGTGTCTGTCCTCGAGGATTGCTAGGTTGAATTGGCCTGCTGTATCGGCATCAAAGTAGCGACTTCTCTGTGAAAGATCGAGACAGTGATGTTGTTCCTCAACAAAGTGTGTGTCGCCAGGTACCGCATGAAGTGGCTTAGCAGATTGGACCATATCAAATATCTATCCCTTCCAAATACACCCGGACTCTGATCGGACCCTACATATGTAAGTTCGGGTGATACTGCAAGTGGTGTTTTGATGACCCCGCATCCGGGGTGTCTGGTAGGTGGACGTATCATCACTCGAAGTCTCATGCAGACATGCCGCATGGCACATCAGATCATTGGACGACTGTTCACCAAGGTTTCGCCATGCCATGCAAGATGCCCCGCGACGTACATGGATACGTTAGGGTCTCGGAGTCTTATAACAGTGCCGGATATCACAGACATTCCGAGACTGCGTTCGATAAAAACGACTGTACTGGAGTCGTGGTCAACTGTTCGACGACGTCGAGATTGCGGTCGAAATGAAGGTTTCGATCATTTCCGCAATTTTCTCCTTGGCTGCTCTGCTCAGCTTCGCGGCCGCGAGCGTCAGCCTGACTTCATTTCCGGAGACAGTCTATGTTGGACAAACATACACCTTGAGTTGGACGGCAACAACTAACTATGTAAGTCCTTTTGGCCGGATCGACATGGTCTTGGCCGGCTTTCGTAGTCATTGCTGACAGATGAATCTTGCTGTAGACATATACGCTCTGGCTCGTCGTCGAAAAACCGGGTGGCAACAGATACTCATGGAGTAAGGTCAGAGGTTTGGCCGAAGGGCTGACATTCCACACTTTGGAAGGAAGCTATGACTGGACCGTCCCGTCGAATATGAGCACTTCGAGGTACGTTGATGTAGCGTCGTCCCTCAGTTTTACCAAAAGGCTGACAATGAATTCATTAGTAAATATGCAATCTGGATGGACGCATTCGACATTCCTTTCGATGGAGGGAACTTCGTCACTCAGACAATATATTTCAACGTCTCCAGGTCGAGCAGCCCAACCACCTCTGCAAGTGCGACATCCAGTGCCACTCACACTGGATCCAGTAGCGGAACCGCCACTGCAACAGGAACTCCGAACAGTTCCCACCACAGCGGCCCTTCTGGAGGTGCGATCGCTGGTATCGTGATCGGAATACTTGCGGCCATCGCAATATTGGTTGGTGCAGGCTTGCTCATGGCCAAGTACAGGCGTCGCTCCGCTTTCAAGAAAAGAGAAGCTGAGGCAAGAGCCAATAGATTGTCTGGCGTGATGCCGGCGGATTCAGCAGCTTATGAGATGCATGACAAAGGACCAGCAGCTAAAGAGACGAGTGTGTGAGACTCGATGCCAGATAGCAACAGCATTCCTTTGGTTATCGAGCACGATTCGTAGACGATTAATCATAATGACTATGCACTAGAGTCTCATTTGTTGCTGGATTAGGTGCTCGCAGTATACTGCGTACATTTGCTGACTATGTTGGAACGCGTCACAAAGAGACGTCTATTTGCGATCCTTTTAAATCCTCGTTAGTGAAGCAGGTCGGTAGGAGACGCTTGTCACAATCTTGTTACGGACAGGATGACTCACCTTCGATATAGGTAGGCGCGGCCATCTTAGCAAACGTGTCTCATGGCTTCGATATTACTAATTTGTTCCATATCGATTGACGTGTTGTTTGTCCACACAGGCGACGGGTACTCTAGTTCAGGGGTCAATACTGGTTGCGTTTGCTAACGGAGAAAGTGCGTAAAGATCAATCTTTAAGATCGCTAGTCAGAAAGAATTTTTATTGGAATTGCAGCATGTTCATCATATTGAAGGCTTGGGATTTCACAGCTTTGAAGCTTGGATTGTAGGGTTGCTCCCTACAAGACCAGTGCCTGTCACCACCGATGACTAGACGGCAGATCTCCCGGTGGTTAGTGCCTAGGATTAAAGGATAGACTCGAGCTACGTGCTTGGGCAACGAAAAGAGATCCTGGATGAAGTAAGGTCTGCGTATTCTCGCGCAACAAAAACTTGCTCTTGACTCAGTTCAATAAGAAGTTCCAAACAATATGATAGTTAGGAATAAGCGACCCGGAGCAAAAAAGATTCAGTCTCTGTGGACTGGCTCAAATTCAAACGAGCGACAACGACAGGGTTTGAACCTGTGCGGGCGAACCCACAAGATTTCTAGTTGAAGCCTAATGTTGCACACCAGGCCCTGTTCAAGTCTTGCACCTTAACCACTCGGTCACGTTGCCGGTAGGGTCCCGAAGAGTTCATATCGGTGTTGCCAACGTGTGGCAATTACGGACAATTTGGCGACGTATGCATTTATATACCCCAATTATCTCACCCCCGGTGTTCGCCAGCATTGCGTCTCTCTGCTCTCGCCCTCCCTCGTCCAACACATGTAGCAATAGCGTGAAGTGTATTTCAACACTGATCAGGCATAATCGCAGATGCTATAAACACCCGTGAAACATTCTCGATTATAGCTAAGAGTAACGACATCTTCTGATCCTTCAGCATCGAGTGATCAGGATCCGAAGGTGCAAAGAACTTTCCTGCCAAACCTCCTCAAGCGTTGCTCGGTAATCGTTCCAAGTTTCTGGTCGAACAGAATACATGTCTCGATCCATAGCAGTCTGACTTCGACAGATGGAAAAGCGCGAGCTCGAATGTACTGAGGTAGCAAGAAGAGCTTCAAGATATAAGTTCGTATCGAATCAGCAATCAAAGAATTTTGAAATTGACCTAGTCTCCACTGCCACTTCAAATCTTACACAACACAAGTGATAACTCAAGTAGTATGCAGTATCGCTTGAAGTCCTCAAACTCTCGACCAATCCCTCAATGTGCCACAGCAAGTATCGTGTTCCCACCACCTGGTCTCTCAGCCCTCTTGGTCGGATCCCGGTTCAGCCTGGCTGGTAACCTCCAAGAGATCGTCAACCGCTCTGTCGTATTCTTCTTCCTTGCATGCTGTGTAAAGTAGCAAATCGTCGTGGGCCAGCTTCTTCTCTTTCGCTTTATTACGGGCCTCATCGGCTTCCCTGACCGCTTTGTTGGCACCCATCCGTAGCTCAGTCACTCGATGGTGAGCCACTTTCAACAATATGTCGATCTCCTTATCAGCTTTGGATTGAGCTATTGCTGCCGCTTCCTTCTTCTCGATTGCCTTTTTGTGAGTTTTATGCGCTTCTTCCGCTGCCCTGACCGTCCGCGTACGGAGACTGTCAACCTCCCTTTCGAGCTTCACTGCCATCTTCTTCAGCGAATTCTGGAGAATATCATTTGTGTCTATCGCAGTCCGCCGAGCCGAGACCGTCTCAAGATCATTGCCCCTCTTGCGTTTGAGTGTCTTCGTATCTGCCACCTTTGTCTCTGGCTGGACGACTATCGTGTGGTCCTCACACTGCTTGTGGGTCCCTGCTTGTTCTGTGGCGCTGACATGAGCTGTGGCATCTGACATCCTGAACACGTAGGCTATTGTGTTGTTCCGTGGTTTGGCTGCTTTTTGTCTCTGGATAAAGATAAGATAGAGAAAGATGCTTACATCAGTTGCTAAGGTCACATCATCTGAAATATACGCAGCACATCGTTGCCTGACATCGAGGATGCCACAAGCGCAGCGGACGTTCTCCTACGCCATCTACCTGTAGAGTGCGCTGGACGACCATGGAAAGATCTGGGATACCCAGATTCTTTGTGCGAGCGCGATCATGAGCAGGCCGACCTTTGCAGCGACCCTCACACCGTGATAGTATGACGAGACATCGAGGCTTAGGAGAGACATTTGCAAAGAATCTCTCCAGCGGACGCGAGTGCCCAAGTTGGTCCTGCTGCAGACTGCATGATTTTAATCTTTAGCAGACGCCGTAAACCTATGGCTGACTTCTAGAACTTGGTAGATGAGATCAGTGTATTCAATATCCAAGATGGGAGAAGCCTAGCTACGGTTTAATCGATAGAAGCAGATATGGCAGTTACTGGCAAGGTCAATGGCAAGTGCACAGAGCATGCACCAAGGTTCGTTCATGATTCTGGCGCAAAGTGACTACTGCAAACTAGTCTGATATAGGCACGTGTCATGCCTGCAGGAGCCCCAAGAGCCGCCTGGACCCACCGAGACTTTGGAGCTGTTCAGTTGAATCTTTGGCTCCCGCTGAGCCTCCTATGACCATCGGACCAACTTGTGCTGTGTGCAACAAAACAACTCAAACTGAGCTTTGGCACCGCTTCCACCAACTATTGCTAGTCATGGGCAGTCGACTGACCTTGCGCCAAAGGGGCTAGTCAATCAGTGTGAGAGATCATCTGATCGACGAGAAGCTGCGACTCATTGTGTGAGAGTCGACGACCCAGCACGCGCTACCAGCTGGTGGCCAGTATACATGACTGTCGAACGCACTTTTAGCAGTGCGATAGGAATTAATCTTGATCAAGAACATATCCGCTGTCATGCCTCAAGGGCGTCTGTTCCTCAGCCTCTCGGTCGGCATTTAGCTGAACAGCTTTTCTGACAGGAATCATCAGTCGGGCTCGCCATGGGAGTACAGTTTGTGCGCTATGTTCGACCCCATCGAGCAAAACTGGCCGACCATGGGTAGGCAACTGGCCCCTACCGGTGTACCATAGAAATCGACCGAGTCGGTGCTTTCGATTCGAACTTGTGTCAGTCACATCGATAAGTCTTGGGAACACCGTCGCTTGGGACGAGCATGGCGCAACACAACAACGGTGTGACAGGGTGTTGTGCTACAAAATCCCGATACAGACAACCACGGCGTCAGCGCTGCATTCGAGTTGCCCATCGAACCACTAGAAACGGCAGCGGATTTCCGGGGAACTCCTTCGACTGGTTAATGGGGGCGTTAGGCTTTTCGGAGACATAAGTCCTTCCACGTGGTGGGCCTTGGAAACTGGCATGCTCAAGCCTACAAGCCACCAAAGTTGGCGCCCGTTGACCTTGTTTTCTCTCACCTTGTTTTCGTTGGCGAGCAGTGTGACATCGGCTCAGGAGTTGGCACCTAAATCTATCTACTGTTTGGAAGCTTGAAAATGTCACGGAAGCGCCTGGACTCGATCAGACGCCGGAAATCAAGTATCCACCTGGACCTGGTCTGCAGTGTGGTGTGCTTTGATATCTTACACTTCAAGCAGAAGGTCTTCTGACATGCCTTGACACTTTGACATTGTTGAGCCAAAGGCCAGTTTGATACATTTCAACTGAAGTCACAAATGTACCAGATTTGTGAAAAGGCTTTGGATCGAGGAGTGTGAGCCATATGGTCTTCGTACAATATCATCTTTGCCAAAAATCAGCAACTCAGTATTCATATCTACAGCCGCGTCCTGTCGCAGGTCAGCGTCCTCTCAATACAAGATGGCGTATAGAAGAAGGACATCTCAACTGACGCTCAAGCTCGACGTGATCGTGGAAGAAGATGTGAAAGATTTGATGAACGATACGCCTCTTCTGCCTCAACGACTCTGGACCAGTATAGACACGTCACAGAACATGATTAGCTACCCTGTCACCTTACAGAATTCGAAAAAATCGAGTGGAAATGATCCTGAGTTCCTTCATACTGGTAGATGGCCGGGTATGAACTTGGTGGAGCAATCGGCACAGTGTGTGTTTCCGGCAGATGTTGAGCAGAATCAATCATGGGAAGATATTGAAAAGACTTTTTGTTCCGAATCGATCCCCGACACCTGGCAGTTGATCACAATCGACCAACTCTCGATGGCTATGGATTTCTGGGATCCCGATGAACGCACGTACCCGTTTGCAACAATTGCAACACCCATGGCGCACGCAATCATTCCGAATACAGCAAGGAAGTATGTATCTGTCACTGCAATGCAACAGTCTCTTTTTCATCAAGAGATCATTGACGAACATCTGATACGTGTCCAAACGGTGGAGCACCTCGAAGAGTTGGAAGACAACGACAATGCGATTGAGATCGTCGCCGTTCTGGAAAGTTATAGACAGAATGGATGGGCTGAAGAGATGATCAAGGCATTCCCTCGAGAATGCTGGGTCTTTTGGTTGAATAGTGGATTGGCCTCATCAAACAGGAGTAACGATCTCTCGTGTGTACGTATGGGCACCTCTGTGTGTACTGGAACCCTTGATGATGGATGATTGGTTTGCATTATTGGGTGCTCATGGGAAGCACGGCGTTCGGGTGATGAAATGTTAGGAACATCAATCGTATTGTCGGGAGGGAACAAAATAGACGTTGATAACATTCACAGTGAAGTGTATAGTAGCTGCATCTAATATTCAGTTCCATATGGTACATTACCACTGCATTTGACAAATGTGTAATTCGCATCTTCCATAATTCTGACGGGTGATAATGCTCAGCATGATAATGCGCAAATGCGAATTACGTTGAACCGTTTCGGAGTTTCTGTTCCGAGCTGATGACGTCGTCACTCTGTATGTTTACGAAATCTTTTGGTTCACGCGTCAATCATGACAATTGAGCATCAGCATTCTGCATAGAGAGGCAATGTTGTGCTTTTGAATTCACGTCACCATTACATCGGGGGTTGAAGATCAGAACTGGACAGTCGCTCGAACTCTGAAAATCCACCATCATGAGACCAACAGTCATCAGGCTCGCCAACGCGACTAGACAATCCGCCAAAGAAGCGCTCAAAGCCCGCTCTGCATCATCCGCGTATCCGGTAATAGAGAAATGTCCCAGCCCGACATGTGAGTGTGCAGAGATGCCACGAGATCTCGACATCGAGCGAGAGAAGCCTTTGAACGGTACGATGGCTGCTAATGACCAGCAGGTTCTGATACCATCCGGTATGTCAGACTGGAAGAGTAAGATCGAAGACGAGAAGGGTACAGCACCTTGGGGTGAATTCGTTTACAATCTCAAGGACGTCTTAGGTAAGAATGGTCAGTATCATGATGTAAGCGGACAGTTGCAACGCCTGCTCCCTTACTAACATGCTAATAGCACGTCTAGCCTTATCATAATGTCTCAGTCAATACTTGTTCCTTCAATGCCCCGTCAAATAGCGAGACTGAACGGCTAGCGCAAGCCATGTTGTTCCCTTCCTTTAGACTGGTCGAACAGATCGGTACAGAGAAGAAGAGTGTAACCGATTTTGTCAAGACATTCCTACTACCCATCAAGTTGCATGCCCAACACAACTCACTGTCTGAGGAAGAGAAAAGTCGTTTAACAAGAGATGTGGACAACGCAAGCTCCCCACAGTGGGCCGGCAAAGTGAGACCAATTTCTGCGCCTACGATTATGATTTGCAGTCATCATACAAGAGACAGTCGGTGTGGTGTCCTTGGGCCTTTGTTACATGCAGAATTTGCGCAATACATAAACAAGAGACATACTCTTCGGAATCAGGGGTCACCGCAAGGCAGTCTAGATGAGTCAGTTGTTACTTCTGATACGCATACAAGAACGTTCGCTTCACATCCTAAGTTCAAGCCAGATGTGGTAGATCGGGAAAGAGATGGAATGCATCCGATCAATATCGGCATGATATCGCACATTGGTGGTCATAAGTGGGCTGGAAATGTAATCGTTTACATCCCTCCCGACTACTGTTGCAATCCTGCTGAGCGCATCGCCCGAGGAGCCAAACCAAGGGATACTCATCCAATATCGGAGGAGAAAGTGGTTAGTGAAGAAGAGAGAGGTGATGAGATTCTAGAACAAGAACGAAGTCCACTTGCCGGTAAGACGATCTGGTACGGTAGAGTTGAGCCCAGGCATGTCGAAGGCATCGTGGAACAAACAATCGGACATGGCAAAATCATAGGAGAACTCTTCAGAGGCGGTGTGAACGCTAATGGATCGTACCTTCGGATATAGAATCTTGCATCTGCCGCTTGATCAAAGGGAAGGTGTTGCGCCCTGTTTCAGTCATCTTCAATTGGCCAGGCAACGACCTGGGCTTGTCGTAGATCGAACCTCCGCCACAGCACTTTCAGCCTGATCTTGGAACAATTCGCTGTATAACATAGATCAATCACAGCTTCATTACATATTACGGCTCGAAAGTCTTGTCAACTTTCCGTACAAAGATCGCTACGTGGGCCGTCTTTTTTCACAAATACCGCACGTATTGCCATTCTCAACCTCATACGCATGCAGAGCCTGACTAGATCATTTTGACCACAAATTCTGGGTCGTTCGGTTTTCTCGAACAAGAAGTGAGAGTGAACATGGCAACAGTCATTGCTACAAAACGCATGGCGCGAGAGCGAAGAATGCTTGAACGACAAAACGACGACTACATCGTTCACTTTCCAGACGACAATCTCTTCAGCTTCGATGCGTACATCATTGGCCCGAAGGATACGCTTTACTCGTTCAAATTCATCAAGATACATTTCGAAATCCCACATGACTATCCTCTGGTACGTGCTCCGAGGCTGGGCAGATGGCCAAGTTTTGTTGATGGAGACGATAAGCTTACACATACACAGAAACCTCCAAAATGCAAGTTCATTCAACACACAGGTGGTCGCATACATCCAAACCTGTACGTTGATGGAAAGGTGTGTCTCAGCATCCTAGGAACCTGGCAGGGTGAGCCGTGGGCCACTGCCATGACTTGTGAGACCGGTGAGTCCGAAAAGCCAACTCTGTGATCGGAACTATCTCACTCCGCTATCTCAATCAACATACTCGCACGACACTGATCGTTCACATTGCAGTCCTGATAACGATCCGCTCCCTCCTGGACAACAAACCCTACGTTCACGAACCGGGCCAACGAGACGACCCAGCCTTCAACCGCTACGTCCAACACGGCACCTGGCGCTGGCTCCTCCTCGACTACATCCGCCACGAACACGTCCCCAAGTTTTCATCCTTCCTCAACAACTTCCTCGCCCAAAACGAGGACGCTCTCATGCGCGAGTTCGGCGACCAGTCGACCCGCCACGACGGCAGTGCGCGACTCACCAGCCAGTATGATCGGCACCATCTGCACGTGAATTTCATATCGTTGAGGAGTGATCTGCAGAAGGCCATTTGGGATGCGAAAAAGGCTGTTGAACAGGATCGAATTGAGACGGAGGGGAGGGTCGTCGATGGCGTGGTGGATCTGACTTAGGACCCGAGTGTTTGTCATCAGAAGCTTTACGCGTGAAAGTAGTGGTGTCCGGCTGGAATCTTATGGTACGTCTAATGACTTTGGTTTGGGTACTGGAGTGGAATGTTAGGATTGGATACTGACTCTGGCCTGACTGTGGGCGGATTCTGCACAATTTGGTTCAATAGGTTACCAGGCCGAATTTATGGCGTTGGGGGTGCTTCTCGCAGTATGCTCGTGGAGGAACTGGTATGTAATGCCACAGCACAACTTGGATAAACTACACTCTTGGAATGATGCTCCTCCTGCCATGACATGCCAGAGATGGCACACTTCTGCGAATGACTCGGTGTGACATTCCTGACATCACGGAATCCAAGCATCGATTGATGGTCCACGCCTGTACGAAATAATCCTTGTAGAGCGTGGGAATGTCGTGTAGAAGATGGTATTGATTATGTCTTCGTGGTACTGTACATGGTATACATATCACTGCCGCGTCGGCACTCGTGCACATTTTCATCCATCGCGTGCCGAGTCGATCGCTGTAGTATAGACAGACCAAGGCCGGGTTGTGAGATCTACGGCTGCTCACAGTCAACTCTTTTCATCATGTGCAGGAGGTGGCTTATGAAATGGTCATGAGGTTTGCCAGAGGACTTTGACGAGAGTGGCTTTGCCTGTAGTGAAGGAGTGTTTCGTGGTGTCGTTGTAGAGCTGTACGGTCTTGAGGAGAGTACTGAGCTGGGTTTTAGTGTACCGCAGGCACTGCATTGTTGCTTGTGTTTGGTGCGTCTACCAGATTGTCTGCCCAATTGATCGGTTCGCGTAAGGGCTGGGACAGTGTCGTGCATCCAACGAGCTCAGAGGTATTCGCGAGGAGCGCTTCAATGCCACGAACCTTCAACACTGTTCGGAGATAGTCGGTCGGTGTATGGGGCAGGTCTGTGATGCTGTTCGCCACTCTTGCTGACCACACACCAAGCTCATCTCTCTTAACCCCACCTCACCATCTTCTGTTGTACACTCCCAAGCCCAATAAGTAGTAGACGTCCAGCTCACTTTTTTCCTGAACCATACCACTCAACCGGCATGTCCATACCCACCCTCCTGGCCGTCAACCTAACCCTCTCCTCCTCATCCATGTTCATACCCGGATTATACCGATCGATCAACGTCCCATACATGCGCTGTGCCTTCAGGTACTGCACGAACTGGTCGACCTCCTGCCGGCGCGCCAACGCGTACTCAGCAGACGGTGATGAGGATTGCTGAACGGAAAAGTGCTTGCGGATGGAGACGCGGAGGGGTGAAGCCGGCTGGTTCTTGGGACGCGCGGGGAGCTCGCGGAGGATAGAACGGTAGAGCGAGCGGGCGTGGGCTGAGGCGGTGGATGTTGACATGGTGGACTTATTGTCAATACCAGGTGTGGACGAAATTGTATATTGTTTGACTCAAGCGCAAAGAGAGATGGCAGGAAGTTGGAGGTGAAAGTCGATGCTGATTTGGAGAAACAAGTTTGGCTTGGCGCTTCTGCCGACGTTTTTGCCGGCGTTTCTCAAGATTGCCGCACTATCAGCTCGAGGTGAGGAGACAAACGTGACAAATGAATAGAGAGGTGAGTGCAGATGGCCCCTGCTTACACAGCAAGTCAAAGCCAAGATGGACACGTCTGGACGAAATCAATATATCACTGTCGATCTAGGCTCAGGTAGGTGATCAATATCATACTTGATAACCTTTTGCCAACGACCTACGGCTTCAAGGCACAACAGCCGGCCGAACACAAGCGAAGGCCGTCCCAATAGCTCTGTGATGCCTCCGACTTTTGGTCTCTTCTCGTCTCTACTCTGCCCTTATTGAAGAATTTCGATCCGGGTTTCGGCCGAATCTGCACTGCTTGGGAAAGTCGGAATCGCAAGGAGCCGAGTGATTGTCTCTACTTATATGTGTATGCTTGAATAGGGGTGCCGTCAGACTGTCCAAATCATCCTCAGTCACCTGCATACTACCGTCATTCGGAATTGTTTCAAGACACTGGAAAATGGCTGAAGTTCAAGGATATTGTGAAGACAGATTTTCCAACCTACGCGCTTTGTTACAATCCAATCTTGATTCTGGCGAAGAGCTAGGAGCATCGCTTACTGTTGAGATCGATGGCAAACCTGTAGTTGACCTATGGGGTGGGTACCTTGACGAAGGCAAGACCAAAGCATGGCAGTCAGATAGTGTGACGGTCTTGTGGTCCACAACCAAGACTGTTTGTGGCTTTGCTGCACTACTCGCAGTAGACAGAGGTCTCCTCGACCTTGACGAGAAGGTCTGCACGTACTGGCCAGAATTTGCAGCCAACGGTAAAGATCAAGTTCTTGTGCGACATATCTTATCTCATACGTCTGGCGTGCCTGGCTGGGAACAACCCATCAGTCTTGAGGAAACATATGACGTGGAGAAATCCACTGCGAGACTTGCACAGCAAGCGCCGTGGTGGGCACCAGGCACTGCATCAGGGTATCATAGCTTGACTTACGGACATCTTATCGGCGCGCTCATTCGCAGAACCACTGGCAAGCCTCTCAAGCAATTCATTGCCGATGAGCTTGCAGGACCGCTCAAAGCAGATTTTCAGCTAGGATTGGCACCACAGGACTATGAAAGGGCAGCGACCGCAATTGAACCACCTCCGGCACCAGCAGCGCCGGCCCCAGATCCCAATTCAGTCATGGCGAAAGCGCACAGCGGGTTCGCAATCACTGCGAGTATAGCGCAAACGAAGGCTTTTCGTGACACTGCCTTCGGTTCGGGCGGCGGATTTGGTAACGGTCGATCAGTCGCTAGAATACTGTCGCCCCTCGCCCTAGGAGGAAGTTTCGAAGACAAGAAGTATCTCTCTTCAGATACCATTGATGAAATCTTCAAAGTTCAATCGAATGGAGATGATCTTGTCACAGGGTTGAAGCTCTGCTTTGGCACCGGCTTTGGTCTGCCGCGAGAAGGCACGTATTGGGATTGGACACCAGAGACTGGACGTATATGCGGATGGGGTGGGTGGGGTGGAAGTATGGGCATTGCAGACCTTGATCGCCGAATGACTATTGGGTATGCCATGAACAAGATGCACAATGTTGGCATGGGGTCTGTCTGTACCAAAGCATATGTGGCTGAGATCTACAAAGTCCTTGGTGTTGAGATCTGATTAGTCAGGTCTAGAAGAGTTCAAGCAACTATCATGCACCCAGAACAATTGTATCTTATTTAATCAGCATGGTCCGCCGCCGGTCTTGGAGTCGAGGTTGTTATGTGCGATCCACACTCATGTGGCTTGCGCCAACAACCAACGATCGGCCCGCTCCAGATGGCGGACGAAAGTCTACCCCTATGATATCATAATCCCTCCATCATTCTTGGCTCGTAGCATGACGTTGAGAGCGATCGACAACGTACACACATGTGCTCTACAAGGCTTGGGAAGATGAATAATGAGTTCGGGGGAACATCACGGCGACGGGCAGTCACTCAACATGGTCGCTGCCAGCAAATTACAAATGGGCTCGTTTGCGATCAGAGGCAAGATAGTCGAGACGATGTCGTCTCAACTATATAAAACATTCGACTCGGTGACTTGAAGCATCGGTTGCATCACACACAAGGAGAGACACAGCAACAATCGTCGCATTCGACGACCCTCAGTCAAAGAGACACAAAGAAACTCAACCAATCTTGAAACACCAACGCAATGGCAGCCAAGCTATTCATGTGAGAACACACACACAACTCAATACCCAAGACTGACACAACGCAGCACCGGAGCCACAGGCTACATCGGCGGCGACTTCCTAGTCGAACTGACTAACGCCCACCCCGACTGGGAGGTGACAGCGCTCGTTCGAAACGAAGCGAAAGGCGCACAGATCACCAACACATTCCCCAACGTCAAACTCGTCTACGGCGATCTCGACAGCACCAACCTGATCGAAGAAGAAGCATCCAAAGCGGACATCATCTACCGTAAGCAAACCCACCCCAACCACACCCGCCAAAAACTAACACCGACACCAAGACTTCGCCAACGCAGACCACAAGCCCAGCGCGCAAGCGATCGCGACCGGCATGGCGCGACGCACCTCGACCACGCCCGGCTTCTGGATCCACACGTCCGGCACGGGCATCCTGTCGTGGAAACTCAACCGGACCGACACATTCGGCGCCGACGAACCGCACATCTACAACGACTGGGACGGGGTGGACGAACTGACCACCCTCCCGTCAGACGCATGGCACCGCGAGATCGACCAAATCGTGCTGTCAGCCGCAGCATCCAACCCATCCACAATCAAAACCGCCATCGTATGCCCACCGACCATCTACGGCGCGGGCCGGGGGCCGGGCAACACACGGTCGATCCAGCTGAACATGCTAGCCAAGACGGCGCTCGAGCAGCAGCGCGGGGACATGCTCCAGCCGCGAATAGGCCCAGTCGTCGCGGCAGGTGCGCCCGACGAACGACACGACGCGCGCGCCCTCCGGCACATGCGCCAGCGCGGTCAGCGCGCGGTCGGTGCTGCGATCGTAGAGAACGTAGCTGGCCGTGGTGCCGGACTGCCCACCCAGCGGCGAGAGCGCGGTCGTGAACGTGGTCGCGTAGCTTGGAGGCGTGACCGTGCCGCTTCCAGCTGTTCCGACCAGCCCCATGCCGAAGATGAGGCTCACGAGTGCGCGCCAGATCCGTCGAGCGGCCAGCTGGCCAGCAAGTTGCCAGGTGCGGCCTGAGTCCCGTCGTAGAGTTTCAGGTCATAAACGCCCGCCAGCATGCCTCCTAAGCTCGGGCTGGCCACGGTGATGGTCACGGTCCCTGCGAAGTCGACTTGGTGGCCTCGCTGGCCTCCCACA
>JAOSBN010034288.1:0-16013 GCA_027563595.1 Erythroxylum suave
TAAATTGTCTTAGTTATGTTTGTGTAAGTTTATATAATTATTAATTTATGATATTAATGGGACCCTATATTTACATATGGGTATTTTGAAAATATATTATCTTATTACTTTATCGAAATTTGTTAAATTTTCAACTGGCCTAAGTCAGGACCGGAGAAAAATATTATCTTAGAGAGTTTGTTAATTTACCGAGCATCAATTTAAAGAGGTTTTACTGTATATGTTAAAAGTGTTCCAATTTGAGGCCCTAAAAGGGTGATACTTATACACATGTGCGAGGTATGGTGATGGATATGGTTAATTTGTTCGATCCAAAATGAAAGCATGCAAGATTTGGTTAAACAGTAGATTTAAAAACTTTTTCGAAGGAAAAAACGGCAGAAATAACATAACCAAATAAACATGTTTCAGCTATACATGAAATGATATAAGGAAAATAATATACATAAGAACAAGGTGGTAGAAATACTGACTCCTTGCTACAACTTTGACTCGTCACTTTTATATCCTCTCCTTTGTTATTGTATCCTAACCAATCCAATCTACCACTTGCTCTTCTTGGATAACTTGGTTAATAGGATCCTTTAGAGGGAAAGGAGAAGAAATATTTTGAGGAGATTTTTCTTAGAAGAAAGAAGCCAAAAATGAGACTCTTATCATTCAAGTTTCGGCTATACATGCATGAGAGGAGAGAGTGAGTAAAAAATAGAATGCAAGAGCCCTTCTTCCTCTCCTTGTCAATTTCAGTTATCATGAAAGAAAGATATGATGTACATCCAATGCATCACTTCATTCTTTAATTAATTATAAAGAAGCTAATAAATGAGACTCTTCCTATTTGTTTAAGATGACTATATGAAAAGACCAATAACCTAAATGAGACCTTCTCATTTTCGGTTATGGAAGAAAGAAGGAAGAAAAAATACACCAAATGCACCTCTTCCTTTCTTTAATGAAATAAATGCTAAAAGGTTACATTACATGCCTTCATTAAAAGACAACCATCAAACTATTTAATGGTACGATCATTACTCCATTCAGTGATGATAAAGCATGATAAAAACCATCTTTAATTTAGCAATTCAATGTTAAATGTACAGCTGCACTTTTAGGTATAAAAAACTGAAATATGCCCTCCCTCTTTCTTTAATAACTTTGTTTTGATTTAATTAATCTAATTAATCAAATCAAACTAAAGTTAAGCCCAATATTAAATGTTCATTTGGGTTTCTAATTAAAGTAAGCCCAACATTCAATCATGGGTTTTAAAAACCTCTATTTATATTTCTTACTTTGCTTGATAACCTTCCTAGAAGCCAAATAGGGAATTTAATTGTAGTTACATAATTCAAGCTCCAATAAGCTCGAAATTAATTTAATCTTATTATAATTAATTCCAGTTTATTGATCAAATGTCATTCCACTAAAGAAAATTGATTGAACTCTTGAATTACTAAGTATTATAAGAATACATGTTTCAAATAAGATGTCCAATTGCAAACTTTATTATGAACCATATTATAGCCATCCACTCAATAAAGGTTAAAATTACCGTATTGCCCTTATGTTGGTTTCCTCCTAGATCTCCCTTTTTACTCTATATGGTGATTAACGCACAAGATCTCATCTTGGTGCTAAGACTTGATGGGTAGCTAGTCCATTAAACTGCTGGCAATAGTTTAAACACCAAACTTTGTAAAAAACATCTAAAAGTGATTATATCACTATAAAATCTTAATTTGATTGAATATTCCTTGATACATGTTTCAATTAATAATTCCAACATGTAGACACTGGATTGAAACTCTGTACAAATACATTCCGATCATATCAAGAATTATAATAAAACACATATGAGTTCACGACTTATCAAGATTGTGGTTTATAATAACATAATGCTAAGGTCCATGTTTTAAGATTAAAGTAATGGCCCACCTTATTCTTCAAAACATACTTGATTCCAGATTCATTTAATAGTGCAATTATCGATAGTCAACTACTATCATGATATGAAACTCACCATTCCCTGAAGTAAACTCTTTTACTTACATGGAGATAAATCGCAACACTGCAGTCTAAACCATATTCAAGTGACCAAATTGATTATTCAAATGTGAATCAACTAATTTAGATTTTAATAATATATATGTTTCACATACATCTCCATTTATATGTATATTACTTACAAAAGAACTTTAGTACCTTATGACTAGATATATATAATGCTCATACAAATAAAACCAAACTCTTTTGTTTTATTAATAATAAAGTTTTTCATTACAAAAGTAACTGGAAGAAAATTAAGTTAGATGTAAAATACACTTGCTTTCCAAGACACTATATTTAAATAACTCCAACATAAGTAGAGCTAGATATCATACGTACTTTTTTATTACCTAGAGTATATTATTCAAGGCTACATTCAAGCATATATAGGTCCCTTAACAAGGGAAATTACTGGATGCCTAACCTAGGCATTTATAAGAAGTTATTTAGTTCATTTAGCATAATTTTATTGTTTTATATGATTACTCCAAAATAATAAATTTTTATGACTTTTTCCCTTAGCAAATGGTTTAAAGGGGATGGTAGTACTATTTAAGTATGATGATGCAATTTTTTCTTGCATATAAGGATAAGTTTCTTTATTTAATTATTTACTATTTAAAAATATACTACTATGCTTTATATAATTTCAAGTGAAGAGCCTATAAAGAAGGAACTCGGTGATATAGGAGGGTCTTGACTACATGCTTTACTTTCGATGGATCATGTTGTTTACAGATATTTAAATTCCTTTATTTTAAAAAGTTTTATAAATTTATTTTAATTATTTAATACTTTGTGATTTCTTTTTAAGTGATTGATCTAATCAGTTTTCAAAGAGATGATTGATGAGAATTTTTATACTATAAGATTTTGTTAAGTTGTGTTGATTGATGTTTAGGGCTTAGGGATATGGATTATTAGGTGGTTATCTATCATAGGCTCAGTTATAAATATTGAAGAATCATTAAAGTCCCTTTACCCCAATAAATCTCCTAGCCCTGATAGATTCAATATGCATTTCTTTGTGAACTCTTGACCATTTACAAAGAATATGGTGACTAAAGCAACATAGGAATTCTTTGACTATGGTTCCCTATTGATAGCCCTTAATAAAAGCTTTATCACATTTATACCTACGAGTGGGGAACTTCACTACTTTTTTAATCATTGCCCTATATCATGGTGTAATTTTATTTACAAGTTTATATTTAAGATATTGGCTCCTAGGATCAGCAAAATCATTCCTGATCATATTGGTGACTCATAAGGTTCTTATATCTTAAATGGATCAATTGGTGATGGGTACTGATTCTTTAAGAATTGATCTGACCTTACTCCAAGAGAAATGGGAAAGTTAATTGTTGCATTAAAATGTATATAAAAAAGGCTTATGATAGGGTGGATTGGGAGTTCATTAGATACATGCTATCTGCATTGAATTTCCAAAGGTTATTCTTACAGTGGATCTGTCAGTGTATTTCAATAGCTACTTCCAATGTTTTTATCAATGACCATCCTAAAAACACTTCCACAAGCTCAAAGGGGATAATATAAGGTGATCCCATCTCACCATATCTTTTTGGTCCAGTAACAGAGACACTAAGTAGATTGTTTCAAAAGGTGGTGAAGGTAACAAAGGTTTTAAATTTCATTCCAAATTTAAGAGAATGGGACTAACTCACTTATGTTTTACCGATGGCCTTATATTGCTTTCTAAAGCTAATCCTACTACTGTATTAGTGCTTATAAAAGGTCTTAAAATTTTTAACATAATGTCTGGTCTTATTATAATTGCTTAAAGAGTGGTTTATTCTTATCCTATAAGGCTTCCACTCATTGAACATTTATGGAATTTCTAAACAACAACCACCTTTCATGTATCTTGGTATACCTATGATAGATGCTATGTAACACCCCACCTCTATAGGGCACATGCCCCAACATCCGAAGGACATTCATGGTCAAACCCTATGAAAGTAACATGTTACAGAAATCACATTCACTTATATGGCATCATACAAAACATAAATAATCAAAAGATTAACTACTCATTTACATTCATAAAACATATTTACATTATAGCATTACACTATATAATACATATGTTTACACCAACAAAAATATCTGAGAGTTTACTACTCTTTAATAATATGTTCTACATGGAATGAGGGATTAAATGAAAATACTCTATCTAAAATTCACAATATCAACTGATCAACCTTTGAGCCATTCTTGAGTCCAAAATTGATAGTAATAGACTTCTACTAGTCTACCTTAAGAACTATGTCTCTCTATCGTACTTGAAAATCAACATTTGAAATTTTGAGGAGTTTTGTGAATTTTGTAAGAAAAGAAATTTACTTCCCTTATGTTGCCTCCCAAAAAGCGCCTTTGTTTAGGGTCGCTAGCTCGACTCCATGTTTCCTCCTCACGTGACAAAATTGTGATCTTTAGGTGTCACATGTAGCTCCTCCACGTGAGGTTCTTCAGGATAGGTTCTCAATTGATGATCTACTATATTCAACATCTTCTTTATCCTCTGACTTTCAATCTTGACTGAGTCCATGCACTCTGGAAAGATCTCAAACGTGTCTTCACCTTTTTTTCCTCATTTAATTCCTCTAATCTACTATGTAAAGGTGAAGAGTTAGTTTTAAAAATGATTATGAACTCAACACTCACCTTCGAGCTAAATGATATGTCATTTTCTAGTTTGAACTCCTCCTCAACTTCATCTTCATATGCAATTCCTTGAGTATTGCTCTCAAAATTCTCAAGCTCTTATCACTATGTAAGGTTTCTACACCAATGTCCATTAAGTATACCTGAATTTGATACGACTGCTCCTCTCTTATTTATGATTTGAGGTAGTTGATCCTCACTACCATCTCATTCATTTGGCTTGCCACATTGTGGAGTCTAGACATTGTATCCTACCGTAGTTGTTGAATACACTGTTGAAGTTGTTACTGTATATCTTGTTGGAACTGTTGTTATACATCTTGCTAGCATTGTAAAGCATTAGCAATCATAACATTAATCAATTCTTCCAGAGGTATACCTGAATCATGATAAGAAACTTCTACTCTATACAAGAATTGCTGTGCATCCTGCAAACTATCATCAAAGTAATTATGATCGTTATCTCATCTATAACCAAAGTTAAGTTGAACAGTCCAACCTTGGTTATATGATTGATAGTAAAAGTTAAAGAATTCATTTGGCTTGCCATATTGTGGAGTTTAGACATTGTATCCTACCGTAGTTATTGTATACCCTGTTGAAGTTGCTACTGTATATCTTGTTGGAACTATTGTTGTACATCCTGCTGGAATTGTAAAGCATTAGCAATCATAACATTAATCAATTCTTCTAGAGGTATACCTGAATCATGATAAGAAACTTCTAGTCTATACAGGAATTGCTATGCATCCTGCAAATTGTCATCAAAGTAATTTTGATCATTATCTCATCCATAACCAAAGTTAGGTTGATCAGTCCAACCTTGGTTATATGATTAAGAGTAAGAGTTAAAGAAAAAATTACTTATATTCATGATTTTTTAAAATATTTATCACAAACACAAAACAAGAAAATGAAAGGATCATGAAATAGCTGAAAAGAAATCAATTGTGAACAAATATATACAAAAAATTAATTAAAATCACAAATAAAAACTAAAACACTGCACTCCCTGGCAATGGCGCTAAAATTGACAACGTGTCGTAACGCTAGTCAAAATAAACTAGACTACTACTATAATAGTGGTGAGTCTAGGTTAATCCCACAGAGAGTATATGCAAAGTTATTGAAATGAAATTAATCGGTGTTTAGGTTAGGCGGGATTTGTTTTTAGAAATAAGAAAGTAAAATAAAGCTAAAATAACTAACAAAAGAGATGTAAAGAAAACATGTAAATAATAATAAAAGTGGGGAATTCAATAAGGATCTGGTTCTTTGATTTAATCTCAACCTACAACCTAATTAAACATATCTCATTGATTTGTTGTTATCAAACCTCTATTAGAAACTATTAATTGTGGGGTATTAATTAACCTGAGTTTTCTCGTAGTTAGTGTTTAATCTAGAAACAATCGTTAATTAAACCTAACTACCAAATAACCTAAGATATGATCTCTACATTCAATTAAGTAGTAGCATTATGAATTAGGAAAGCCAATTAATCAAGGCAACAACTAAATAAGATACGTCATTTAACCTAGGTTGTTTTATCCTAATGATTACGAATCATTAGTCCCTACATATGAATTTCAACATAACAATTACATATTATACCAAAATTCTAGCAATGGGTTTGCAAATAAATGATCCAATGAATGCTTTAAAATCATCTTTTCACAATACCCAATGGGTTTATATGCAAATAATCAAACAATAACGAGAATATGATTATCTATACACAGAACCCAATAAATTAACATAGGATAGCACAATCAATTTCTAATGAGAGAAAGAAACAACAAAAACAGTGAAATACACTTAACCCAAGTCGTCAATGTCGATGTCACCTCCGAACTGACGTTGGGATGTCTAGCCCTTCATGGGTCTCTCTTGGAAAAATGCTTCAGGCCTGTTGAAATAACCAACCAAAACCCCTCCTATCTACGCCTCCATTCTCTTATGCGCTAGTGCTATTCTCTTTATTTTCTGAATTTTTTATTTATTTTTTGATCTACTAGTACTGTTTACCTTTTAAAACCCACATAGAGGGTTTTTGTTGAATATACTATGTCTATGTTGCATGAAATGCAAAAGCATTTATGTTCAACATATAAGTTTGTGTTTAACGCAAATGTAGTTTGTGTTTCCTTTTCCTAGTTCATCACTGCGTTGTCGTTTTCATTTTGGACATTATTGTGCTAGACATCATTTTGGTCCTCCTTGGGCAAATGTTCTCCTAGTGCTGCACGCATTTTGTTCTTTTTTTTTCTCCTTCTGCTATCATTTTGTGCTTCCACCTATTATAGCCTTCCATCTTTGTTTTACCATAATTCCAAAATGCTTTCCATTAAATTCACATTCTTGTATGGGGCTGTCACATGCGATTTTCTTGTCTTTACTAGCTCCAATATTTACCATTTTTTTCAACAAAGACAAGTGAATATGAATCTTCATAAAATAATCAAAATATAGAGCTTTTGACTCACTTTAACTTCTTTTCTTCCTAATTGTTCCTAAAATCACATATGAGTCAAAGTGAGTATCTTAAGTAATATCTATAAAGATGTGCCCAGGATTTAACCATAAACATCAATTGGTTATAGAATCCCATAAATTGTTGTTCTAAGGACATATGGAGAAGAGATGATCTCTTGTTTGCATATGAACTTAGCACATTGGCCATGTCCTATCCATTTGCAGATAGGACATTATGTCTTCTGCATTCAGTCTATTTTGTATTGTTAACCATAATACGAAGGTACTCTTAGGTTATAACCTTGTTCCAAATGATTTTATGCCATTCAACCTTTTGTTTCCTACTTTTTAACAGCTATTTATTGGTCTTGTTATTGAGTTTAGGGATAGGTTGAGTCTGCTATTAGAAAGTATCTGAAGAGGTTGGTTAAGGTAGATAAGATGGTTGTAGATGCCTCAAGTTTTGAGGTGAATTCTATGTGCCCTTTGTTATCATAAAGCTGAGTTTAAGTTTGCATGAAGAGGTTTGGGGATTGCTTAGGCTGTTGTAACGTTGTACGAGATGTCCCAAGTTATACTAATTGTCAAACAAGACATATGTCAAATTACCATTCCTAATTTTGCAAGAGATATCTTCTCGGACTTTGTCCCTCAACTTTATGATCTGGTTGAAAAAATGAGAGTATGAGGCAAATTTTTGAACTCTCTATTGATTTCTTTCTTTGACAAAATAAGAGTGGAGACATTTTACCCAAAGTGAGTTTTTATCCATGAGGATCCACCATAGTCTCTTTAGGAGTAAAGTTTGGTTTGTAATTTTGATTGGAGTTATACTTAAGCCTCCTTCTTCTTTAGGGAAACAAATATCAACCCACTTCAGTTTAGCTGACCCTTTTGACCATTTAGATGATTCCATAGAAATTTTTTGAAGATTCTTTCAATGTTTTTTATGATACCTTGGGATAGAAATATATGAGAGCTCCAATAAATATGGAGAGATTTTAACACCAATTTGATGAGTTACACCTTCTTAGTATTGGACAGAGACTTATCAACCTATGAACTTATCCGTCTATATATCCTGTAGGAGCGGAATGCATTCCACATATGTAAGTCTTTTAGTAGAGACTCCTAACCTAAGATAAAATAGAGGCGTATGTTTGAATTGCATTCCAGTTGATTGATAAATGAGAGGTCCCAATAGCTTTTTTAGAAAGGAGAAAATGGCTCTTTGCTGGGTTGAAACGTGGACTAGAGAAGTTTTTAAATTTTCTAAGAGCTTCCATATAACTTTGTATGGGGTCCATTATGGCCCTGCAAAATAGAAGTAGATCATCTGCAGAACATAGGTTAGTCAAATCAATCTTCTTACATTTAGCATGATATCTGAATTTTGGATTTTTGAGCACTTCATGCTTGATAAGAGAGTTGAGAGTCTCCATATAAAATCTATTTATAGAAAATTTCTACCTCAAAACACTATGTGGGATATGACCTTATTGTAGGCCATATATTTTCCACTTCTTTTGTTAATAGGGATATAATGCATTCTTTAATTTTCTTTTCCTTGGTGGTACATGGGCTCAAACATGATTATATCTAAAACTTTGTTTCCTTTGAAATTTTCCTTTGACTATATGGCCTCCCTTTATCCTGCATATCAAATAGCATCTATTTCTCCAAGTTATCCAAGTGAAATGTAAACTAGTGTGCCAATTCTCATTTAGCCAAAAAAAATTTATATTTTCACTAACCTTCTCTAATTCTTGGCAAAATTCTCCTAGAAGAACATCTATAATTTCCTTTAAAACATAGCATAAAATAATTAAAGTAAGATGATTTAGGCATAAAATCATAGGCAACATTAGTTTAAAATATATATAATTTTCATATATCACAAACATTAGGGAAAAAACTTATCTCATAAATGTTCCTACATGTAATACATAGAACACATATAAATGTCAAAAAAATATAGCAAACTATATATCTGAAAAATACAAAGCAAACTATATATATATATATATATAATATCCTTAAAATATGGGCAATAGTGCTTTATCCATGTCTTCAAGAACTTAGATGCTCAAGCAATTAACCTTAAACCTTAAAAATAGTAAAATAGAACAATTACAAGAAGAAAAAGATGATATATTAAAAATAAGGAAAAAAGAAGGACACCATAAAAAAAGTATCACCTTTAGAGTGATTAGTGTTTCTCTTTTAGCTTAAAAATATGCAATATGTTCAAAGAATAAGATCTATCATCTAAATTAAGATAACATTTAGAATGAGAGATTTTATGTTCATAAGGAGAATTTAGAGAGAGAGATATGTAATGATAATTTGATAAAATATGGATAATATGAACATTTATGGGTTTTTGAATCCTAGATTCTAATGATATTCAATTGGAATCTTAAAATCTCACGGTGGAGTGTGGTGGTTTTGTGGATAATATTGAACATTGGCAATGGTTCTCAATGGTAGTAGGTTATTTATTTATTTAGTGTATAGATGGTGGAGCTTTTTAAAATTATAGAGAGAGAGAGAGAGACAGGGGAAGCAATAGTGCCTTCTTCCCTTTCCTAAAAAGTTAAGGGCTTTTATATAACCAACTAAATGGCTAGGGTTAAAAGAAGACATGATTTACTAATCTTGATTTTTATATTCCCATATTATAAAAATAATATCTAAGAATCTTGATATACCATTTTATAAAAACAATTTTTCTATAAGGAATTAAAATGTTGTTGTTTGGACTTAAAATATGGAGAAGGAAGTTTCTTTTCTTTCAAACGATGTCATTTCCTTCATAGGTATCATAAAACGAGGTCGTATGACATGTCTTGATTGTAACACTGGATATAAACTTAGATTGATGAGTGTACATAAATCCTAATCATTCATTTAAAATTATCAATGAATTATGTCTGATATGAAGTAGAATGCTAATTGTATTAATGATCAACAATCGAGATGAGTTAGATTCTATGTAAATATTTGGAATTATAGCAACCTTTCTTTTCTTTTGAATAGATGGAGATGATTATTATCAAAAAAATTTTGCATTTTTCTAAAGATTGATTGGTTTGACCATAAACTTAATTAATAAAGCAAAACCAAATTCAAATTAATAGAGTTTTTATCAAACATTCCTTTTTAAACGTACTATTAAACCTTAAGCCCAAATCACTCTCACAAGACTTATGATAGGCTGTCATCTAATGGCGAGACCTAAAATTGTATGTATCACCATTAAGTTAAGGTTAAAATGACTTACACCCTCTTAAAATAGTCTTTTATTATCGCCTTATTAAAATGTAAAATCTTATATATCAATTACAAAAATGTAAATAGTTCTAAATTCAAATGAAAATTAAGATAATCTCTTTCTTTTTATCTAGAAATAAATATAATGAAATCGTATTAAAAGCCCTGCTAGTTTTCATGCACTACTTCAAGCTCCTTATTTATAAATACATCTACAATAAGGCAATATAAATTAACTAAAAAATTAAAAAAAATTGAAACTTTTCTCCCATACCAATTTATGAATGAAAACTTACTTGTGCCAATATGGAACTATAAAATCTTTAAAAATCTATCAAGAAAATAATCATATAATATGCATAATAATATCAATATTACAAAGATACATATCATATGAAAGAGTTAATAGTACCAAAACATTCACGCAATAATCTATATTTGTTTAAGTTTTGCCCTATATTGACCCGAACCAAAAAATTATATTTGCCTTAAACAATATATTAGTTTAGGCCTCAACAAGTCTTTAGATATTTTTCCTATAGAATTTATTTATTTACACTCTTGATTTAGCACCAGATGTGTTCCTCGAATGCAAATTCATTTACGCCTCAATTTAGGACCAAATATTGAATCTAAAAACCCTTTACACTATATTCACATTAAAAAAAACACACACACACACAAATAAGCCCCTTATAAGCCTCCAAATAATCATAACATACATACCACAGTCATAACACATACCAATCACACTAAAAGTTTAAAACTATAATGTAAAACTCATACACAAGAATATCTACATATATGGGGTCTACATAATACCCATTGCACACATTATATGTACAACTGAAACTACACCTATAACACACACTACGTTTAAAATTGTAACTTTCTTTCAATTTCATAGTCAATCGTAATCACAATCATGAATATAAGTCTCTAACTATGTCAAAACCTTTATTTATGGTTTCAATAAACCTAACCCAAATTTAGTGAATTGATTCATTCATAAAAAAATAAAAATCATATAAATCAATAATTAATAACAATATAGTAATCAATCAAACAACCTAAAAAGTTTTATTGAATGTATTTTACCTATTACCTGTACAAAAGTAACTTAAATTCCTTTTTTGTTGTGATTGTTTAAATAATGCTATTTGAATAACTACATTGTTTCTTGATTTCACTAAAACCCCTCTTTCTAAGTCTCTTTTGTGTTTTTCATTTGCTTTTTTATCAAATGTCACATATTCTCTTCTGGTTTTATATAAAATCACCTTTAAATTTTAACAAGCCAGATTTTCTAAAAATTATATATTCCATCTCGTTAAATATTTTTCTATGGAAAATTACACCCTTGCTAGTTGGGTATTAGTTGGGAGTTTGGCTAATTGATGTACAATTTAGTCGGAGCTTAACTAGATGATATTAGCTTCTACTATCTTCAAAAGAATTTTAGAGAATTCTCTTAACTTTTCATATCTTCTTGAGTCAACTCAATTTTATATTTTTATTAAAATTTATTATCAAAATACAAATCATTGTTTGGTGCTAATACCTAAATTAATCCACATGTTTTTTCACTATATTTTCCTATTTGAATTCAATATTAGTATATGATATTTTTTACCAAATGTAGATATTCTTATTTTTTTATAACTTCTTAAATCACCTCAATTCTATATTCTTATTATAAGTTATGCTTGAAATACCAAACAATTTCAAGCATTAAGAATATATTGGATTAACAGGCTTCTCTATATCACAATCTACTTATCTTAACTAATCAAAAACAAATTATCAATATAAATTATTTCACAAATATCAAACAATTTCACCAAACATCAATTTTCATAAATACTTGAAATTATTATAACAAAAAAATCACTATACCCACTTATACAATAATAAAACACTAAAAATTTTAGGTCTCACACTTTGTTAGACGTTGGCTTTTCGAGAGACATCAATATGAGCTACATGTACCACTAAAAGATCTTTAAGCAACAATATGTTTATAATAGTTTTAAAAAGTTTTGTTTAAAATTAATATAAAGCAACAGTTTTTAAAGTATTGACTTTAATGATTAAAAAGTACCGATAATAATAATTTGTTGCTATATAATGAAAAAGGCAACAAAATTGAAAAATGGTTACCTGATTAACTTATTTCATGAGTTAGTCAATATTGTAATAATTATAAGTGCACAAAGTAGTTTTAGCCAATACCAGCAACTGCAGATCGATCTCATAAAGATAATAATTACAAGTAATTACCTTTCCTTTATTATCTAATCTAAGGATTTATTTTAGTATCAACAAAGACAATAGAAATGACATAGAAAACTATCGATATCAAAAATTAGTATCAATGTTTCGAATCCCCCTAAACCTTAACAAATGGACATTTTATCATGCAATTGTTTTGTTAATGTATTGGGCTATGGAGACTCTTATGGTATGCTAATAGTTGACCTTAAGTTTATTAACAATTAATCCTAAGGTTTTCAATTGAGTTACGTAGGCTAAAGTTTATAGGATTACGTTATTGATTTATGAGTCCCTCTATTAGGTTTAACTCTAATTCGGAAGATTTATGTCATCCTATCTCTAGGGTTACAATCAACTTCTTCTAATTACAATAGATTTATTCAAACCTACGATTTATCAATCTCAACGTATGAAATCAAATAATGATCGAATATTCCCAGGTCTATTAAAACATATATAAACACATAATCAGATCATAACATGACAATCAAACCAATTGCATTAATGAAAGAATCAAATCATATCAAAATATTAGTATAGGGTTTATCTAACCTAAATACTAATAAGATGTTTAGTTACACGTTATCGAACATAAAATCAAACATACATTGAAAGAAAAATGAATTGAAAAGAATGGATTCATAATTCTAAATATCCTCGATTGTCTTTTGTCAAATATTCTTGTGATGTAGAGGTTTGATCTTGTATTCTGATGGATCTTTCGATGAATTCCTCGAGTTTTCCTCTTCTCTGGATCAAATTTGCCCCTTGAGAACAATCTTTATGTCTGAAATCAACTCCCTCCATCTAGTCTCCTCTCAAGGTTCACGTCCTTATATATAGAATTCTATGGTTTTGGTTGATGCACCTTCTGATGTATACTCAAATTCTCTAAAATAGAAAACTGCATGATCTGGGAGAAGTGCACAAGTAGATGCATGATCGCATATTCCTTTTGTGCGTTGAATCTTCAGTTTATACCAATTTTTCATTCAAATTATTCTCCTTTAAGTCCGTGAAGACAATTATAATCTATAAACACATTTGGAGCAAATTAAGTACCAAATGTATGATAAAAGTATAAGATATCAAGCAAATTACATCAAATATGGGTGTAAAAATATAGCCAAATATCCATCTATCATTACCTTAAAATTCTATATATGTAACAACTTATATCGTTTTTATTTTAAGAAATAATTACTACTTTAAATTATATATCATACATATAATATAGAAAAATACATAAATTAATATATTTTCAATTTTTAATGTCGCAATGTGGGATTCATGTACTTAAGTTAAAATATCTAAATTAGATTAATATTAAAAAAATATAAGACCCACATAAGCACTTCAACCTTAAATATTATTAATCTGACAAAATAACTTAACTAATTAATTTTAGTAATTAAACTAATTAATCTATTAATTAATTAACTTAGCTTTCAAAATTAATAAAAGCATATGAAACTCTTAATACCTTAAATTCCTAAATTAGTTACTGAAGTACCTAATTCCACCTGTCTTCGTGACTTTGTCTTTGAAAAGGCACTATCATGACCTCCTATCCTCTTCCACATTGCAAAGGAATATATATCTCTCTCTTATGGAGTATCTTCAATATGGTTGATGTCATCAGCAGTCTCATTCTTTTCATTCTTAATTACCATTGTAGTAAAGCATTATCGACTTACTTTGGATTTATGTTTTTCATGCTCGCCAGAACTCCCCTCTTCTTGGCCATTCTTCCCCCAAATAGCATGGATCACAACTACAACACTTGTTATTTCGCCATTAAGCACTCTAAAATGTCTACTTTGGTGGTTCAGATCCTCAAGTTTTTTCTCAATTTGAAGATGATTCTCTTTGCTCTTGTTGCCTGGGCTAACAATTTTTTCTACAATTACCAATTCAACAACATCAATGTCACACTCTTCTTTTTGAGGATTTGAGGGTTAAAAATGTTAAGAAGTGAGGAGGTTTAGGAAGGAGAGAATTGTTTAGAAGAAGAGGTTGTATATTACTTGAATAATTTAGTTCAAGTATAAAGAGGTATTTATAGCTACAAAAAATGACTCTTCATATCTAAGTACATGAATCTATTAATGAACCCAAATAAATAAGTCATACATGAACTCAAAACCATACATGGACTAATATTTAATTATGTAATTGATACATGAACATAATTAAACTCCTAACAATAAACTTAAACATCCATGTATCTAGAATAACTTTCAAATTACTCTTCAACACTCCCCTTTAATTTGAAATTTTTTGTCATGCTCCAAGTCTTTTCTTCAAATGTTGGACAACTTCAAATTTGAGTGATTTCGTAAAATTATCCTTAACTTGATCGTTAGTCCTCACATGCTTGAGCTCCATTTCATTGTTTACGATATAGTCTTCAATAAAATGATACCTTGTATCTATATGTTTGCTTCGATCATGAAAAACTGGGTTTTTATCTAATGCTTGTGTAAACTTGTAGCACCCCACCTCCACCAAGCACGTATCTGTACATCCTGAGGATGTTCAGACATATGCCCTATGAAAGTGACACATTAGAGTAGTTAAACACAACTCATTCAATTTTTTCACACATCAAACGCATTTTCAAAAACAAATAATCATTTTTGGCCCATTCTAGTCAGAAACATCACCAAATCACAATTTTTATTACATTCATTGATCCATATTATTTGTAAACATTTCCAATCAGAGAATTCATTTCATCACAGAACTCACATATACACTGTATAGTGGTTGTGAAATACATTCTTTAATATATAATGATAGAAAACATATGCAGGTGCAAACTGATCTTGACCTCTAACTCTTATCCAATTTCAATGGCTATACTCCAATTTTTCTAACTAGATATCCCCTGAACCTGCAAAACAATGTCACAATTTTGTTGAGTTTTATGAACTTAGTAAGCGGACCATCCTTGTTGGCCCCCAAATTTTTTTCATTTAATTAAGCATGATATGTTATGGAATAAGCATGGAATTTGAATTTTTACCTTAGAATGAATGGAGTTGTTAAGCATGATTTAAATAAATTATGAGGTCATGATAAAATTTTATTATTGGAGTCATTATTATGTTAATGATAGGAAGATTATATGATATATGTTAATTGAATTAAAGTGTTAAGGTAGTAAGATTTCATAAAGGTCATTTTTGGAAGACCACTTAAGGTTAAAAGAACCTAAGCTTATAAGGAAGGGCAAAATAGACATTGTGCAATCATTA
>JAOSBN010034329.1:0-10054 GCA_027563595.1 Erythroxylum suave
TGAGGAATTCAGTGTTTTGATATTAGACTTAGTTATCTTTAACCAGATAACAAGTATTCTTATGTTGGACATTAAATGACTCATGCAGAGGGATGTGAATGATGTAGATGGGATTTGTACCTCTCTTAAATGATAGAGATATCATTTGGGCCTCTTGACTAGTTTGACTGAAGAAATGCATGGCCGTGCTTAAACGAATTGATGAGGAGTCATCAATGTCATCTGTTATAGTCAGTCAACTTGGCAATCAAGAAACTATTATTAATTAAAGGTTGACTTTTACCATGCCTTATCATTAGTCATGATATCATGTTACAAAGGGACTGAGTTTGTAACCATGGTTACCGGTTAAATCGGATTACCGATCCTCATTTGATTTGCGTAGTCATAATGTCTTGCTAGAGGCCACTTATGACTTATAGGCCTTGAAGTGTGATCAAGGCCATTGCCAACATCAAATGAGCCTACAGGGTCGCACACAAAAAGTGATGTGATTTGGGCTTATTCTCTTGGGCCTAATCTATTAGGCACTGAATAAATATATGTGGATATATTTATTGAGTTAGATTGAATTAAGATGTCGGGCTTTCATTATATGAGATATAATATGAGCCGAAACTTTTTGGGCTTCCATAATCCTAATGGGTTTAGGATTAGGGTTTCTCTATAAATAGAATGATTATGTCTTATTAGAAGACATACAAAAACCCTAGCCACTCGTTACTTTTCCTGAGAGAAAAATAGTGAGGCGTTCTAAAGTGTTTCAGAACGTGCTAGCACACATTAGCCACTGCCTAGATCGTTCATCCTCATCTGGATACCGGTAGAGGTCGTTCGCGAGCTGCAGTGTCAAGATATCTAGAAAGATACGTAATCCGTGTGCTATAAAAGGTAATTCCGCATCCTTCTTATTGTGAAATTTTGATTTATCAGGGCACAAGACTAGAATTTTATGATCCATTCTACTGCATAATATGATTCACAGACTATAAGCGATCCAACATATGGGTATACTCTTTCCCTCAGGTCCTCCATGTTTATTTGTAGAATTGCACTTTGAAATGGAGATTGCCTAGGGTCTTACCCAATATTCTTGCCAACGATTCCATATTTCTTTATATATATAAGGAGGTCACACACAATTCTTGTGTATAAAATCAAGAAAGTCTCTATAAAGTGCATGGGCTTGCCTTTCCCACACATTATAAATGACAACATCAAATTTTGAATCCCAAAGAAATTCTTTCTGAAAGAAGAAAAGCATACTATAAGTACTTATAAACTACAACATTTATGTAATTAATATATAAAATTAGATAAATAAAAATATTAAAGAATTTATTTATTTTACCTAGAACTCCTGATAATAAAAATCAATTATCTCCTGAGAGATATCTTTCCACATATTTAACTTCTGTCCTCTCCTTGAACTTAGATGAGATCTTTCTAGAGCATGTTTCAGACGGAACCAGCCTAATATATAAGCTAATTTAAATCATTTTCAAATTAAAACCTATAACTACAGTATAGACCTATGGTGTTATCATGTGTTACAAAATTTTTAGATTTTCACTCACAGATCATTGATAATTATGATGTAAATTCCTCCATCAACTCCGTTAGCTCCAGGTTGGAGGTCACCTCCTTCATCTACAATATTTACCCCTGATATCTCTACCAATATAGATTCAAATTATGGTATGGGAGAAACATTTATGGATAGTGAAAAACCTAAAGGTGAGTATAAAATATCTTAACATTCACAATCTTGTCATCAAATTGCTATTCCCAATTCTATATAATAATAAAAATGAAAATAATAGGAAATACAAATCTAAATGGAGATAGGAGGTAGCGACATCAGCAAACTCCAAATCTGGGAAGTACGTCAATTTCGGCTTCTTCTCCATTTCTCTCTTCCTTCTTCTCTTTCTCATTCTCTCAATAATTCTCTCTAGCTTTTCTCTCCAAAGTGGGTGATGTAAAAGCTTTTTCATTTTCTTTGTCTTTTTCTTTATATACCTTGTGTTCTAGGTAGCAGTAAGGTTTTCTCGTGGTCTGAAATGTCTAAAAACTCCTCAAAACTTGACATTTTTAAGTGTTTGCATGTCTTCCTGACACAGGTCATGATCATGGGCCACATCTGAGTCTTCTGTCATGATCAAGCCATGATCGTAGGATGTGTCCTGGTCTGAGTCTAGTGCTTCTGTAATGATCGTGGCCTGTGATGGGCTGACTCTAGTGCTTCTATCACGATCATGGGTTGTATCCTAGGCTTCTATCATGATCGTTGCATATGGCCCATGATATGGGTTGACTCAAGTGCTTTTGTCAAGATTGTGGCCTATTGTGCCACGATTGTGGGCTGTTATTTCAACCCGAGTGTCTCTAAAACTTCTCTGTTTCTAGATGTTGACCTTGAAACAATAACAAATGCATCAAAGTTCCTCAAAGACATAATAATTAAGCTCACAGACTTACACTAACCCATAAAAAAACAATTAAACATAATTAATTAACAAACTAATACAATTCTAACCTAAACACATATTAAACGATTAAGTTAACACTTAACTACATATCAAACTAAGCCCTAAAACATGATACAATTCACACTTATCAACATCCCCACGCTTAAATGTTTGCTTGTTCTCAAGAAAACAAAACAACAAACGCACATAAAAATTCACACAACACACAATGCAATAATGAGACGATGGCTTCATCTTCATGAAATAAATTTAATTTTAAACATAATCATTTGAGTTATTTCAAATCATTAATATGCAAAATCTATGACTTGGGGCTTTGAACCACATATAGATAATAATCCAGACTCAAGTGTTAAATTGTTTACCCTTTTCAATTGCACACATACATTAATAATTCTTTGGTCATTCAGACTCTTTAACTACTCCTAAGTACGTTTTCATGAAAAGTCAAACTGTTACAAGTTCGGTAGGTTTTTATTCGAAAACACACACACATTTTCTGTTTACTTTTTATGAACATGGACTTAGTCTTTTTACGCAGAAGAAAACATTGTTAATGAATGTCAATCTGGTTACTTAACTAAGTCATGTTTTCTATTAAGCTGCTTGATTAAAATGTCATTATAGCCTTTTTAGTCGAAGGCACACAATTATGATGTGCATCAATCCAGTTACTCAGCTATATCACGTCTCAACTGGTTACTAGCTCTATTCATAACCCGAAGGCCAGTGGAATAATTATTTATTTTAAAATTAGCAAACATGATTTTTTTAATTGCCTACCTAAGGTGTCGATCCCACGAGGAGGGGATGATCTAACCCTAAAATCTAATGCCAAAACAATTCACAGTAATTCAAAATGTAACAAAACTAAGGCAAGAATTTAATTCAATCGTGCAACTCAATTCCAAGAATCAATTACAAAAATATTAACAAAGTAGCAGCTGCAACACGCACTCAAGAATCAACCTAAAGGAACTGTCAATAGACAGAAATGGAAATTTTTACCTATCTTTAATGCTAACCTAATTGATTATGAATTATTGGATTACTGCTCCTAGACGATCCTAGGGTTAATAAATCTCTCTCGAGTTATAACCATTAACCCTAAATTTCCCTAATCAAATTATAGAAAATTGCAATCTCTTAATTAACAATCTAGCCAAAGCCCTAACTAGATTTGAAGTTGTTCAATAAACTATTGGGACCTATATGAGAACTCTCTTCACACAATTATTGATTTAATTAATTTCTCGTTCTTATTAAATCACCTAACTCTCGTTACCCCAATTTTATTATTTTTCATTCGATTCACCTCTCATTCTATTGTTGAATGATGCAATCACATAAATCAATCACAATAAATCCAATAAACATATAACAATCAGATTTTATTAAATCAAAGATAAAAAATCCCAAAGGCCAGTATAGAATATCTCAACATTCACAATCCTATCATCAAACTGTTATTCCCAATTCTATACGATAATAAAAAAGGAAATAACAGAAAATACGATTATAAATGGAGAAGGGATGCAACAATGTCGGAAAGCTCCTAATCCGGGAAGTACATCGATGTCGGCTTCTTCTCCACTTCTCTTTTCCTTCTTCTCTTTCTCAATCTCTCAACAATTCTCTCTAGGATTTCTCACAAAAGTGACTAATGCAAAAGCTTTTTCATCTTCTTTGTCTTATTCTTTATATACCTTGTGTGTTCTGGTCAGTTCTTGGATTTTTCCCAAAAGATCCAAAAACTCTCTCGAAACTTGACATTTTTTTAGTGTCTATGTGTCTACTGGACGCAGGCCACGATCGTGGCCCACATATGACCTTTCTGTCACAATCATGGCAATGGTCGTGTCTTGGGCTTCTGTCACGATCGTTTCCTATAGGTGACGATTATGGGCTAACTCCAATGCTCCTGTCACAATCGTGGCCTGTTGTTCCACAATTATGGGCCGTTGTTTTGGCCTGAGTGTCTCTGAAACTTCTTTGTTCTTTAATGTTGACCCCTGAAACACTAACAAATGCATGACGGTATCTCAAAGATATAATAATTAAACTCATAGACTTGTACTAACCCATAAAAAATACTTAAACACAATTAATCATTAAACTAACACAATTTTAACTTAAACACATACTAAATGAATAAGTTAAATACATATCAACCTAAGCCCTAAAACATGATGGAATTCACACTTATAAACATCACCGTACTTAAATGTTTGCTTAAGGAACAACAAACCTAGAAAAAATTCACACAGCATACAATGCAGTAATAAAACAATGGCTTCAACTTCATTAAAAGAATTTAATTTTAAACACAATCATTTGAGTCATTTCAAATCATTAACATGCAAATTCTATGTCTTAGGGCTTTGAACCACATATACATAATAATCCACACTCGAGTGTTAAATTGTTTACCCTTTTCAATTGCACATATAAATTAATAATTTTTTGGTCGTTAAGACTCTATAACTACTCCTAAGTACATTTTTCATGAAAAGTGAAACTAATACAAGTTCAGTAGGTTTTTATTCCCAAACACACACACTTTATTTTTCATTTTTTGTGAACATGGAATTAGTCTTTTTAAGTGGAGGAAAACAATGGTAATGAATGTCAATCTGGTTACTTAACTAAGTCATGTTTTTTACTAAGTTGCTTTGTTGGAATGTCACTATAGCCTTTTTACTCGAAGGCACACATTTGTGATATGTGTCAATCTGGTTACTCAGCTATATTATGTTCTTAACTAGCTACTAGCTATATTCATAACCCAATTCAATAATTTTGTGAGATAATGATTCTTCACAACCTAATAGAGTATGTTCAAAATTAAATAAATTCCAATGCATCTAAGCTATTGACACATTCACACAATTCATAATATGTAACCTAACAACCTATCATGCAATATGCAAAATTGACATTCAAAACAAAACACATAACTCTCCCCACACTTGAACAACACATTGTCCTCAATGTGAGAAGTGTACACAAACACACCAAGGGGAAATAAAACACAATATGAAAAACATAAGAAGAAAATACTAACAAAAATGAAAAGAAAAGGGTTAGAACTTGAAACCATCAAGGTGACTGAGGTAGTGATGTTGTCAGAGATGGAGACCAAATACGCTTAATGTCGAGCTAGCATTCCTATCTTATAATTGATTCAGAGAGAGTAAGAGAGTTCGCAATCCCAGATCACTTCAAATCATTATTTTTTTTTTGAAATTTGAAACAAATCTAGCCACGCAACAATTTAAACCTAAATACCAAATGTGCTAATTTATGGTCCTTAGCTTGACCTTGTATCAGTGGAAACTCAATTGGAATCAATTATGAGTGGCTTGCTTCCACACTTTTAGTTCAACCTCAGTTTTGTAGTCTATAAGTAAGCTAAAAATCACAAAATGAATAGAAAGACAATACTGATAAAGTTGAGACAATCAATTAATTTTAGTAATGTCCTTTTTCATTAACAAACTGTCAATAAAATAGGGAATAACGAGATTCCGTGAATCTTCCATCGAATCCAACAGTTTGTCATGTATGAAGGTGAGTTGCTCTCTTTCTTCCTTAATCACCTTCGTCTCCTCTATTTCTTCCGCGTCACAAATAGAGACTTTTATAGCTTCTTCAAACTTGATGTCTGTTGGCATCTATTCTTTGTCCTTTTATTCTTTAGAAGATTTGAACACATCAATTATCCTGACTGAGCTACTCCCTTTCAGATTGCTTAATCCATCATTCATGTTGAATGTCACTTGGTCAACATTAATTCGAAGGATAAGGTTCTTTTTATGGACATCTACCAAAGATTTTTTGATGTTCACATAGTATTTCAAGAACTGGTGAATAATAGGGAGGGTTGGCATCCTTTTCTTCATCCTCCTTCTTCGTCTCTTAGTCTTTAATAAAGAGGGGTTTAGTTTGGTTTTCCACTGATCCTTCTGACTCTCCCCCATTCTTAGGTGCGATAGTCTCATATTGGTCTCTTTGAAGTTTTTCCACATTACTTAAATAGTATTCCACACTTTTCTTTCAAAATTTACAGGAAAGCTATCTTACTTGAATCTCTAGGTCGTGAATAGACGAGGCATGATTTTCTATTACTTGCTCGATTTGCTTTTCTAGTCTCTTTTGACCCTCTTCCATGTTGGTGAGCTTATCCAGGATCTTGTCCAACAACTCTTCTTCCTGAAATCCTAATAGGACTTGATGTCCTAAGTGAGTCTTTACATTATTGGACCAATAGAAATTTGGGTGGTTCTTGTCCCCTAAAGTGCATATATTCCAATAAGGATTGTTTATTCCCAAACTATAATGTGCCTCATTATGGTTCGTAAAAGTTCCTTGCTCCCTATAACTTCTATCCTCCCTCATTGTTCTTTCCATTTCTTCTTGGCATCTAGCTCTTCAGATGTCTCATTATCACTCTAAGATGTCTTGCTATGTCTCTACTTTACACCCTAAAATTTCTTTTCAAACACAAAAGATAGTGAAAAAGCCTTAAACTAAAGAACTAAACTAATTGCCTCCCTAGCAATGACGCCAAAAACTTGATTGTGGTTTTTCGATGTACGTAAGTTCTAATTAATAACCTTGATAATTTGCAAGTGTATTCGCATAGTACATAAGGTGTCGATCCCACGAAGAGGGATAATCTAATCCTAAAATCTAAGGTCAAAACAATTTGCAATAATTCAAAATGTAACAAAACTAAGGCAAGAATTTAATTCAATCATGTAACTCAATTCCAAGAATCAATTACGAAAATACTAACAAATTAGCAATTGTAACACACACTCAAGAATCAACCTAAAGGAACTATCAATTGAGAGAAATGAGAACTTTTACCTATCTTTAACGCTAACCTAATTGATTATGAATTATTGGATTATTGGTCCTAGACAATCCTAGGGTTGATTACTCTCTCTCGAGTTATAACCATTAACCCTAAATTATAAACCCTAATCAGATTATGGAAAATTGCAATCTCTCAATTAACAATCTATTAATTAGATCTGAAGTTGTCCAATAAACTATCGGAAACCTATATGATATCTCTCTTCACACAATTACAGATTTAATTAATTTCTCATTCTTATTAAATCACCTATCTCTCGTTAGCCCAATTTAATTATTTTTCATTCGATTCACCTCTCAATCTATTACAAATTATGCAATCATAGAAATCAATCACAATAAATCTAATAAACATAAAACAATCAGATTTTATTAAATCAAAGATAAAAAAACACGAAGGTGATTATAGAATATCTCAACATTCTCAATCTTATCATAAAACTGCTATTCCCAATTCCATACAATAATTAAAAAAGGAAATAACATGAAATACCATTATAAATGGAGATGGGAGGCAGCGATGTCGGGAAACTCCAAATCCGGGAAGTACATCGATGTTGACTTCTTCCCCACTTCTCTTTTCCTTCTTCTCTTTCTCAATCTCGCAACAATTCTCTCTAGAGTTTATCTCCAAAGTGGCTGATGTAAAAACTTTTTCATCTTCTTTGTCTTATTCTTTATATACCTTTTGTGTTTTGGGTAGCTCTAAGATTTTTCCAGGGTCCGAAAGGTCCAAAAACTCCCTTGAAACTTTTGTGTTCTGGGTAACGGTTCTAAAAACTTGATCGTCGTTTTTCGACATCTCTAAGTTCTAATTAACAACCTTAATAATCTATAAGCGTATGGGTTATCTGTTTAGTACCTAAGGTGTCAATCCCATGAGGAGGGATAATCTAATCCTAAAATCTAAGGTTAAAACAATTCGCAATAATTCAAAATGTAACAAAACTAAGGCAAGAATTTAATTCAATCATGCAACTCAATTCCAAGAATCAATTATGAAAATATTAACTAAGTAGCAGTTGCAACATACACTTAAGAATCAACCTAAAGGAACTATCGATTGAGAGAAATGGGAATTTCTACCTACCTTTAACGCTAACCTAATTGATTTTGAATTATTGGATTATTAGTCCTAAATGATCCTAGGTTGATTACTCTCTCTCAAGTTATAACCATTAATCTTAAATTATAAACCCTAATCAGATTATGAAAAATTGGAATCTCTCAATTAAAAATCTATTCAAAATACTTATTAGATTTGAAGTTGTCCAATAAACTATTGGGAACCTATATGAGTTCTTCTTTACATAATTACTGATTTGATTAATTTGTCATTCTTATTAAATCATCTAGCTCTTGTTAGCTCAATTTAATTATTTTTCATTTGATTCACCCTCTTTGACTATTATCAAATTATGCAATCAAAGGAATCAATCACAATAAATCCAATAAAAATGATAATAATAGGAAATACAATTCTAAATGGTGATGGAAGGCAGTGACGTCGGGAAACTCCAAATATGGGAATTATGTCGATGTCAACTTCTTCTCCACTTCTCTCTTCCTTCTTCTCTTTCTCAATCTCTCAATAATTTTCTCTAGGGTTTCTCTCCAAAGTGGGTAATGTAAAGGATTTTTCATCTTCTTTGTCTTATTCTTTATATACCTTTTGTGTTATGGGCAACCTAAGGTTTTCCTGGGGTCCGAAAGGTCCAAAAACTCCTTCGAAACTTGATGTTTTTTAGTGTCTGCAGGCCATGATCGTGGGCCACATCTGAGCCTTCTATCACGATCATGGTAATTAGGCCACGATTGTGGGTCATGTCTTGAGCTTTTGTCACGATTATGGCATATGGCCCACGATCATGGGTTGACTCCAATGCTTTTGTCACGATCGTGGCACGCCCGAGCGTCTCCGAAACTTCTCCGTTCTTCGCTGTTGACCCCTGAAACACTAACAAAAACATTAAGGTATGTCAAAAACATAATAATTAAGCTCAAAGACCTATACTAACCCATAAAAAACACTTAAACACAATTAATTAACAAACTAACACAATTCTAACCTAAACAAATACTAAACGATTAAGTTAACACTTAAATACATATCAAACTAAGCGCTAAAACATGACGCAATTCACACTTATCAATATTCTATTACTTACATAAACTAATTACTATCATCACTTAATTGTTAATAATAATCATCATCATCTTCTTTTTCTAAATAATTGGAATCAAAGTCAGGCTCCTCTTCAAATCTCTTACCCTCTATAGATTCCTCATCCTCTCCAGATGAAATTTCAACATATTCTTTATTTGGATCATTCAAAGGTTCGTTCTCATCATATGTTACAATGAATTTATCTCATGAAAATCTTCTTAAAATGCTTCACTTTCAATTGTCTTATTTTTCTTCTTTTCTATGTAATTTAGAAATAGTTCTAGGTTTTACTTTGCAAATGACTAATCAATATGACTTTTCTCGTCTTAAGATGGGAAAAGGGACATAATACACTCGTGTCACTTGCATTGCCAACATGAAAGGTTTAAATTATCTAAATCTTCTTCACTGGTTGATTTCAACTAGATTATATCAGTTATGCACTTTTGTTCCAACATTAAGAGTTGGATTAAACCATTCGTACTTAAATATCACAGTTATTTTTATTGACAAT
>JAOSBN010034350.1:0-16008 GCA_027563595.1 Erythroxylum suave
GGTTTCAAAAATTAGTGATTTTCATATTGATGCTTTATGATTATTGATGCCATGTGAAGTGTTAGTGATTGCTCGTAACGCACCCTTATCGTAGGATATGTATCGGGATGACCTACGGGCGTCCCGGTGTATACCCTACAGTGAGGGGATGCTACACTTACAGACGCGTTTTCTATACCCCAACACACCGGATCCCATCAGAACTCTGAAGTTAAATGTGCTAGAGAAAGAGCAGTACCAGGATGGGTGACTTACTGGGAAGTCCTGTGGGAGTAATGCCCTAAAGAGGCTTACACGCTGGAAAAAAAAACCGTGAGGGCACTTGGCACAAGGCCTTGGCCCAAAGCGGACAATATCTACGAGCTGGTGGTCTAGGCTGTTACATACAATGTATAAGATCTTGTAACGCTTACCAATGAGGCCCTATTGTTTAATATTACACAGAAGAAATCAATTCTAAACAAAAATAGAATTTGATATGCTCTTAAAAAACAAACTTGGGATTTACAATCCCAAGTAATATCAATTCAAGATTATAGGATCCTTTTCTATTAGATAGGAAGGTCTGTTGCAGAAAATGTATTTCTAAGTAATTATCCCATAAAGATCCTCTATCTATCTATATGAAGAAGAAAGAATATAATGAAGGGGATTGTTATTTGTACAAATGGTACTTCAAACTTAAAACGAGCACAAATAAATTAATGACACTTCTTTATACTTATCAAGTTATACCTTTATTTGTGGTCTTACTTTATAGAATCGTAACACTTGCCACAAGAGGAGGCACTTGCCACACACCTCACTCCTGTTACTCTCAATTGCAAGACCATTATTCATTTGTCTCCCACTTTTGCCTAATGCTCTTTTCTTCATTCTTCTTCTTTATATCACGATACTCTCTTCTCACCCACTCCACATTAATCTTGCCTAACTCTTTCACTTGTTTCTCCAAGAGCCTTGTTGTCTTCATCATTTGTTACGAAGAAAACCTCACCTTTTCATCATTAAATGATGATGATCATATATGCATGGAGGAGCTAGGGTTTTCATGGAGATTGAAGAAGTTTTAAGGTTAAACAAGTAAGTGTAAAGCATTGTTCTTCACGGTTTGTTAAATAACAACTTCTATGATGATAGTTTAAAGGTAGAATGGTCATGTTGATGGAGTTATTAATGTTGAAACATGGATAAGAAAATGGGTATATTTAAGTCTTATTTTTGCGTATATGATGAGAAATAACTTATGATATTTTAAGGGATGATTGATAAAGTAAATGATGATGTAGAGTGATGATACGTTGAGGAGGATGTGAATATATATTGATGTTTTGTTTTCATATAAATGTCAAATAGTTGATTATCCATTGTTCTGTTTTCGTATAAATGATAAATAGTTGATTATGTATTGTTTCATGGAAGATTAATAATGAAAATGGTTTTTGAAAGAGAGTTGATAGTTAACGAATAAAGAGATGAGAATATGGTCTAATTTTGTATATACGATGAGTTCACAAATAAAGATGAACGAACGATTTTAAATATGTTAAGTTTTGGGTATATGAAAAATATGAGTTGTAAGTTATTATATAGAGATGAATTAGAGTGAGTTTGAAGTTAAAGAAAAGGCAAGTGTAGTGTCTTGAAAATAGAAGAAATAAGAGGATAGTTTAGAGAAAAAGTGAAGTTGATAATGAAGTTGAATGTGTGCTGAAACATTTATGAATGTATGGATACTTGCATGTCCTGCTTTTGTATATAAGATGAACAATGACTTATGATGTGTTTCAACAATGTTTTTAAGATGGAATGTAGGTGAGAATGGAGAGGAAATGATGTAGAGATGATAAACTAAGCATAAGATGGTTTGGATGTAACATATAGGAGTTAAAAAGCTAGAAAATTGGAAAATAAATTACTAGGATTTTCATATTTGCATAACCCATGATTGTGGGAATGCATCCACAATCATGGGAATGCAAGAAAGTGATAGAAATGTTATGTTAATATAACCTACGATTGTGGGAAGTCATCCATGATCGTGAGAAGGACCAATTACATGTATTCTTGTCTTTTATGTGATATTAAAACAACAAATGGTTAGGTACTTTCCCATAATGCTTTTAGGCTTGAATGAAGCTTGAAATGAACTTAATTTGATGATGGATTAGGTGGTTAAACGTGTGATATGTTTAGGGTAATGATTAAGATTATAACTTAATAATGGATTGCTATATATCAAGTATTCAAATATGGAAATTTAGATATGTTACGAGAATGAAAGTGGCCCTATAAAGGCTTATGTGAATCAAAGAAGAAGAATGATATGTAATAAGTAAAGATGAATGAGAAATTAGATATTATGTGATCATATAATGCTAGAATAATATTGGTGAATGATGGATTGATGAGTTTAAAAAAATCAAGTATACTTGAGCTATGAACCTAAATGTAAGTTAGACACATACAAATGATGATGTCTGAATGATCAAGAGATGTGATAAATAATAAATACCCAAAATAGTTAAATTGATCATGCATTGTACATAACACATATGCATATGTGTATGATTGATACTTATGTGTTGATTAAATTAGTAATGTGTATGCAATGTGTGTATTTCTTGAACATAGATACACAAGATGGAACATCACCATCCAAACATTTCTGGATCATGAAGGAAAGTGCTAATATGGAGCGTACTGTGAGTCATCCTAGATGGTTTCACATTGATTGATTATTCTATTTTTTTTAATTATTATTAATGTGAATGTGTGGATTTCGAACATTAATAATTTGAGGTATTTGACAAATGAGATTAGCATTAGAAGTGCTTATTGAATATGAATGAGAAAGAAACATGTGTACTCAACATGATTGTTGAATGTTGAACTTAGGTCTGATGAATTTGAAATGTGAAAGCAATTGTACATGATAAATGAAAGTGAATTTTTGTATATGATGTGATAATTGATGTATTTCATTATATGATATACATGATCAGATAAAGGTAGTTGTGATCGGAGTAGCCACCGAAAAAGAGCTTAAACTTCAAAATATGTAAGAAGCCAGAGTCTCACTATGTATGATGAGCCCAGTATCCCCAATGGATATGAGACATTTAATGAGCCCAATATCCACAATGAATATGGGACAGTTAAAAGACACTTGGTCACAATAAAGTAACAATTATAAGTGAGTCATATGTGCATTGCATATATACTTATAAATTGATGTGTATTAAATAAATGATTAAAATAAGTTATATGAACTATTACGAAACTGAAATCTGAAATGATGTGCAATATCTGAATATATGAATTGTCTGTGAATAAGAATATGTGAATTGTTTATGAATCTAAATATGTGAATTGCCATTGTGTTTTATATAAGTGAGCCCATCGAGGATATATAAGTTTGCAAAACTCACCAAAATTGCAACATTGTCTTTCAGGCTCAGAGGAGATATCCAGTTAGACAAATTAAAGTATAGCTACTAAATTCAAACATGAGCAAGAGGTCGAGATCAGTTTACACTCATATATGTTTTCCTTCAATTCTATTAAAGAATATTTTTCAAAACTACTATACAATGTGCATGTGAATAACTCTGTTATATAATGATTCTATAACTAGAAGTGTTTTGTAAATGAAATGGTTTGAATTGAACATCGATTTGGTTAAGATGTGTGGACAAATGAAATGGGCCAAAATGATTATTGGTTCGTTTACAATGTGTGTTTGAGATTGGTGATAATTATAAAATAAATGGGTTAAAAATAATTATTGGTTTTCTGAATATGCCTATAATGTGCGAAAAATTTGTAATGAGTTTGATTGACTACTGCAATGTGCCACTCTTGTAGAGTCTATTGTAAAATAATGTCGATACTTTTGGAGATATGTCCTATGAGAGTAGGGCACTACACTTTGATGAGGAAAACCATTGATGCCACTCATGACCTTCTGGAAGAGTTGCGAGTAACAATTGTAAGTGGTCAAATTAAAGGAGTAGAAAAGGGTCCATGGAGTAAAAATGAATGATTCCACTTGACTTAACGACATCCTTGCAAGCACAAATTGTTACCCTCACTAAGTAGTTGTGCAACATACAAGGAGCTTCTTCATCCACAGTTAAGACCATGCAATTACAATGTGAATTATATGGGCAGGACAAACGTGATAAAGCTGGATGTTTCTTACTGGGAGTGAGTGGTATAGAACAAGTAAATTTCTTGGGTCAATCGCAAAGAGGTAACAATAATCTATACTCTAATACTTACAATCTTGGGTAGAAAAACTACCTAATTTTTTTATGGAGTACTAACAATGTAGGTGACCAAGTGAGAACACAACGACTTCACGGATTTTAGCAAGACTAGCTTAGATATTTGGATAGCAAAATGGACAATTTAATGAACGTATTACGGTCAAAATTCTCAAGCCAAGAGGAAGGTCAAAGAAGACAAAAAGAGAGTTAGAAAGAATGGAGGCAAAGTTTGACCAGATTGGGAAGAACCACTATTCATCCATCCATAACTTAGAGGTATAAGTAAGACAACTTGCTAATGCTTTGTCTTCTAAGAATGCAAGAAGCTTACTGAGCAACACTGAGGCCAATCTAAAGGAACAACTTAAGGCGATCACATTTAGGAGGGGCAAGCAATTGGAGGAGCCAATTGTACAAAATGATAGCCAATAAAAGGAAAAGTAGAAGATAAAGAAGAAGAGAAGCCATATGTACCACCACCACCCTACAAGCCTAAGATTTCATATCCATAGAGAGCGAGATAACATCAAGTTGACACTCAATTCTCTAAATTTTTAGAGAAGTTGAAGAAACTTCAAATCAGTTTGTCTTTGGTGGGGGCATTGGAGTGTATGCTCAAGTATGCAAAATTTCTCAAGGACATATTGACACATAAACACACTTGGGAAGACAATCAGACAGTAACCTTAATAAAGAACTGTAGTTTGATCATCAAAAGCATAATTCCTTCAAAACTACAAGATCTAGGTAGTTTTACTATTCCATGTGTTGTTGTTGATGTTGAATTTTCTAAATGCTTATGTGATTTAGACGCAAGTATTAACTTCATGCCTTTATCTACTTGTAAGAAATTAGGGCTAAAAGACGTTAAGCCAACATCCATGTTTACCCAGCTTGCAGATTAATCCATCAAGAGGCCATTTGGCGTAGTAGAAGACATTCTGGTAAAAGTGGATAAATTTATAATTCCTTTTGATTTTGTTCTGTAATATTTTGAAGAAGATAGGAATTGTCCATCAATTTTGGGTAGGCCCTTTATGAATACTAGTAGGGCATTAGTTGGTTTGCATAAAGGAAAATTGGTTTTGAGGATTGGTGATGAGTAGGTCGAATTTAATATAAATAAATCTTTGAAGAAACTGGTGGATGAAGTGCTTGTATGGAGATTGATGTTATGGATAATTGTGTGAAGGAGGTTGAAAAGGAAATTGAAAAGGAAGTTGAGAGAGTTGTTGAAGTGTATAGGGATGAGAGTGTGTGAAGACAAATTATTTTAGGAGGGTGAGAAAGAGAAGATAGAGAGAGGGGATGCACCCACACCACCTTTCATTGTAAAGCCTTCCACTGTAGAACTAAAACCCTTACCTTCTCACCTAATGTCGTTGTAGGTGTGTTGCATATTTTTACTTATAAAGCTTTTGAATTGCTAAAGCCTGAATCTATGCATTCTTTTCTCACACCACATCTAGAATATAGACTACATTGTGATAGAGAACTTTGAAAACATGGATTAAAGGTGAGTACACTAATAGGTAGTACTACAGTAATAGGAGAAGTCTGTAAGAGACGCTTGATTCGAATTGACCTAGTAGAATTAGAGATAGATTTGATTGTATTACAGTTAAGGGAGATAGATATTATTCTAGGCATGGATTGGCTCACTACTCATAGGGCTATCATGAACTACTAAGTTAAGGAGGTGATACTAGAAGCTAATCAACCGAGAATAGTATTATGAGGAATTAGTCAAGCAATGCCAACCAGACTAATCTCATTCATAAGTGCACTAAGATTGATCAGAGGTGGATATGAGGCTTATCTAGCCCACATGGTTGATACTCTCACTGAGCAGAATGTGTAAGACATTCCTATTGTTAGGAAACTCTTGGATGCATTTCCCACAGAGTTTTCTGGTTTATCGCCAGACAGCGAAACTAAGTGTTTATCGATGACATTTTGGTATATTTGAAGAGGAAGAACATGTTGAGCATTTGAAAGTAATTTTACAGATCATGAGAGAGAAGTAGTTGTATGCCAAATTCAATATGTGTGAAGTTTGGTTAGATCAAGTAGTGTTTCTGGGTCACATAGTAATTGGATAAGGCATACAAATAGATCCAAAGAAGATAAAGGCAGTAACGAAGTAGGAAACTCCGAAGAATGTATCAGAGATCTGAAGTTTCTTTAGATTAGCCAGATATTACCAAAGGTTTTGTCAAGGGGTTCTCATTAATCTTGGCCCCTTTGACTAAATTTCTGAGGAATAATATGCCTTTCAGATGGAATGATGAATGTCAGAGGAGTTTTGAGAATCTAAAGCATCGATTAACTACAACACAGGTGTTAACTTTTCCATCGGGAAGAGGAGGTTATGTGTTGTATAGTGTTGCTTCGGATCAAGGATTGGGATGCATACTAATGTAGTATAGTAAAGTAATAGCATACACATTGAGACAATTAAGGTCTCTAGAGATTAATTATCCGGTACATGATTTAGAACTTGTTACAGTAGTCTTTGCTCTAAAGATATGGAGATATTATTTATATGGAGAGACATTCCAGATATTTACTGACCATAAGAGTTTGCGACATATGTTGAGTCAGAAGGAGCTGAAAATGAGACAGAGGAGATGGACTGAATTGTTGATGGATTACAACTATATAATAAAGTATCACTCGGTAAAAGTTAATATGGTAGCTAATGTTTTGAGTAGAAAATCAAACAGCAATATGGCTCAGATTCAGATTTCAAGGTTACTGAGTCTAGTCCAATTGAGATCTTTAAACGTTGAATTGAATTTAGAGAAGAATGAGGCATTGATAGCCACACTGAGACTGAGACTGAGACCAATGTTGCAAGACAGAATTTGAAAAGTTTAGAGTAAAGATCCTAAAATGGTGAAGCTTATTGAGAAGTTGAGAATGAATCCAGACTATGAATTTAAATTGAGAGATAAGACACAGTGGTTGAAGCAAAGATCATGTGTACCCAATGTAGATGAATTAAGAAAAGAAATTTTGGAGGAAGCTCATATAGCAGCTTATGTTATACATCCTGGTACCACCAAGATTTATAACACGCTGAAACAACATTTCTAGTGGCCATGGATGAAGAAGTAAGTAGCAGAATACGTTGCTAAGTCCTTAACTTGCCAGTAGATGAAGGCGAAGCATCAAGCTCTAGTTTGGACGTTACATTCATTACCTATTTTGGAGTGAAAATTGGAACGAATTACGATGGATTTAATTATAGGTTTGCCAAAGACTTCGAGGTAACATGATGCTATATGGGTCGTGGTGGACCGATAGACAAAGTCCGCCCATTTCTTACCAGTGAGAGAAAATAACTCACTAGACCAATTAGCCCGGAGGTATGTGAATGAAGTAGTAAGGTTGCATGGTTCCGATGTCTATTGTATTAGATATGGATCCCAGATTTACTTCGATATTATGGAAGATTTTACAGTTAACTTTGGGTATGAAGTTGAATTTCAGTACTGCATTTTATCCTCAAATAGATGGACAGAGTGAAGGGACAATTAAGACTATTGAGGATATGCTTAGGGCATGTGTTTTGGAGTTTTAACAAGTATGGTATCAGTATATAGCTCTTATTGAATTTGCTTACAATAACCATGATCATAATATTATCGGAATGGCACAGTATGAGGCGCTGTATGACAAAAAATTTCATTCGCCTCTGTATTGAGATGAAGAGGGTTTGAAAATGGTAGAAGGTATAGAACTAATACAAGATATTGTGGTTAAAGTAAAACTAAATTGAAGTAGATTAAAAGCAGCTTAAGATAGATAGAAGAGTTATGTAGATCAGCATCGAAGGGATATGGAGTATAGAGTAGGAGATAGAGTGTTTATGAGAGTATCGCCGTGGCGAGGAGTGTTGAGGTTCTGTAAAAAAGATAAGTTCATCCCTAGATATATTGGGCCTTATGAGATCATTGAGAGGATTGGACCATTGGCTTATAAATTAGCCTTACTGGTTGAGATGTCTCAGATGCACAGTGTGTTCCAAGTGAGCATGCTAAAGAGATATCGATCTGATCTGATACATGAGTTACCTGCCCAAGAAATTGAAGTTGCTAGTAATCTGAGTTATATTGAGGAGACAGTAAAGATAGTGGGACATTAGACAAGACAATTGAGAAACTGAGAAATTCCATTGGTGAAAGTCCTTTGGAAAAATCACTCGAGCAAAGAAGCTACATGGGAAACAGAGGAGCACATGAGGAAACAATATCCCCACTTATTTGATGAATCAGGTAAGATTTTCGAGGATGAAATTTCTTAAGGAGAGAAGAATTGTAACATCCCATTTTTCCCATGCTAAGGGTTAGAACCTAAAATACTGTACATGAGAGACATTATTGAGAAGTTAGGAAGTGCATTTCATGATAATGCGTAATATAGCATACATACAATCAAATTTGATTATTACATACATTACAATGACTGTTAATACACTCATCTAACACTTTCTAGGTATAATTGACTTATAAATGTGATTACATTGAGAATTGTTAATTATATGTCTTGGAAATTGATTTAGTAAGTATAAGTATTGATTTAGAATTTTTGGTAAAGACTTAGAAAATTTTTGAAATTTTGAGTATTTTTGGGATTAGAAAAAATGTCAAGTGTCGAGATAATTGATTTATGGTAGTAGAAAAAAGTGATGAATGACAATGGGAATAATTGTTATGTGATGTTAGGATTTAATGACAAATGTTATAGAAAATTTAGGAGATAATTGGATTAGAAATTAGAGATAATGGACTAGTTAAAAAAGAGGACCAAGTGAGACCTATAGAAAATTGACATGTGGCATGAGACAAGTGTCACTTGCCGTGCCACGTCTTAACCCACGATATTTCTCAATAATGAAAGACCATCTTCATTTTAATTTGTCTTTCACTTTATTCATTGCTCTCATCTTTGTTAATCTCTCTTCTTCATCTTCTCATTACGACACTCTCTTCTACCTCTTAACATTCATGCTCTCACCTTTCACTTGCTAAATCCATTTTTTGTCATCTTCTCCATCTTATTACTAAAAGACCTAACCTACCACCTTTGAATGATGATGATCGTATGATGTTTGAAAGCTAACGTTAAGTGTGATTTGAAGACTTTGAAGTTAATCAAGTAAGTGTAAAACATTACCCTTTTACGATTTGTTAAATGAAACATGTATGATAATAGTTAGAGGTTAAATGATCATAAAATGGTGATGTATATGTTGAAACATGAGTGAGAAAATGAGCACATAAATGTCTTACTTTTTCACATATGTGATGATTTATATCTCATAAGTTGTTGCAGAGATGATTTTGAGATAGAAAGATAATTATAATGGTGTAGAAAAAATTGCAGAAATTTTGATAGATAAGTGGATGTTTTTATGTCCTGTTTTCAATGTAAAATGATGTGGATTTCTTTGGTTACTTTAGAGATGAACTAAAATGAGTCTAAAGCTGAAGAAAAGGAGTAGTAGGGTGTCTTGAAATGAAATGAATTAGGGTGATAGTTTAGAAATGGAATGAAGGTGATAATGGAGGAGTAAAATATGTGCAGAAAATTGATGATGAATATTTTGTTTTTGGTGTTCATGTTCAACCATAGAGTATGATTTGTTTGTGATTGATAATGAGCTGAAATGGAGGTAAGAATGAAGTAGAAATAATGAAAAAATAAGCTAGAAATGATAGACTAAGCATTAGATATGTTAGATGTAACTTGAAGGAGGTGAAAAAGCTGGAAAATAGGAAGAACTTGGCTGGGATTTTCGGAAGGAAGCAACCCATGATTGTGGGAATATGTCCACAATCTTGGGAATGCATGAAGGAGCTGAAAGTTTCAGTTTTCATAACCCATGATCGTAGGAATAGTTATTATGTGGATTATGCTTCTTTTTGGTGTGGTTTGAAACAACAAATGGTTAGATGCTTTCCTATGATGCATTTAGGCTTAAATGGAGCTTGAAATGAACTTAGTTTTATGATGGATTAAGTGATTAAATGAGTGATATGTTTATGGTGATCATAGAGTTTATAACTTAAGGATGGATTATTAAATATTAAGAGTCTAATTTTGGAATTTTGACATGTTATAAGAATGAAAGTGATCTTATGAAGGCTAATGTGATTTTAAAAAGATGAATAATATATATTAAGTAAAGGTCAATGATAAATGAGCTATTTTTTGATCTTACAATGCTAGAATAACCTTAATGAATAATTTAATGATGAACTTAGAATAATCTTATACAAATGAGGTGTAAACCAAAGTTCAAATTTGATGTATATGAGTTATGAAGTATGAATGATCTTAAGATATGAATTAAGGAAATATATCCAGGATTGTCATTAAGCATGTATTATTTATAGTTCATATATCTGTGTGTGTGTGAGAGGGTGTGTGTGTGTGTGTGTGTGTGCATAAATGAGTACTTAATTAATTGTGCAAAGTTGTAATATGTGCAAATGTGTATTGCATGATATAGAAGTGTCAATTGAGCAACCACATCAAAACATTGTCGAGATTTTGAGGCAATAGATAACTAAAGCATACTGTGAGTAACTTAGATGGTCTCACACTGATTAATTGTTTGTTTAAAATTATGTATTGAATTATTATATGGTATAAATGTGTTGATTTCTAGACTTCAATGTCTGAGGCATTTGATGCATGAAAAAACATATTGGAAGTGCTTATTGTATGTGAATTTGTCAGAAATATGTGTACTCAACGTTATTATTGAATGCTGTACTTAGTTCTGAAGAAAAATGTGAATGAGAATGTGTATGTGAATGTGAATGCATGATAAGATAAAGGCAGTTGTGATTGGAGTCACCAGTAAAAAAGAGCTTAAAGCTCAGAATGTGATAAGATCCTTTGGCTTACTATGTATAATGAGTCCGATATATCCAATGAAAACGGGACAGTTATTAATGAGCCTTGTATCAACAATGCATACGGGACAGTGTAAAAGGCACTCGATCATAACAACGTAATAATAATTGAAAGTAAGTCTCATGAGCATTGCACATACAATTTGACATGCATTACATGAATGATCAAATTGATTTGTTTGAATTGTTCTGAATGTGCAATGTGAAATGAAAAAAAATGTCTTTGATTGATTATAATGATTAATGAAGTGGTGTGAATTATGTGGTTATATGAATTGAATATGAATTATAGTGTTACGTGTTATAAGTGAGCACATCGATGATGGCTTGCTCACTGAGTTCGCAAAACTCACCAAAATGCATCTTTGACTTTCAGGTACGAGAGAGGTGACTTAGTTGCTAAGACGCTCTAGAGGAAGAATAGTCCTTGTGTCTTTGGATAGAAGAAATGGCTTAAAGGTCCGTCAGCTGAGAATGAAGTAATATATAGATTTTTATATAATTCCTCATTTGTGTAGAAAATTTTCTAAATAGAGCTTTAGACCTTGATAAGTCTTTGATATTGTATATGTATATGGATGATGTATATAAATGAAAATGAGGAATTGAGGTTTAGACATTGAGTATTGCATTTTAAATTATGATGCCATATTTAATGATGTGATTGCTTTAGTGCATTGCTTCCATCAGGCATATACTCGAATGTCGGAAGGACGTATGGGCATGAGTCGGATAGGAGTGGGGCGTTACATATAGGCTCAAACAAGTCCCACGAGCGTGATACAACAATATAGATTTATATTTAAGAGAAAATGGGTTTGAATAAAGAATGAATGAACTTACCTTAAATGTGAAAATGCATAAACATAATTTTTTAGTTGTTTTCTTGTATATTGACGATATATATATATATATATATATGAGTTCCTCCTACTCTCTTATCTGTGAATTTTGATGTTGCATGATGAACAAGTTTGAAATAACATACTTAGGTCTACTCCACTATCTTTTGGAGTTAAAGTGAAGCAAGCAGAAGATAGAATCTTTATTTCACAAAGACGATAGGTTGTTAACTGTCCAAAAAAGAAATAGCATTCTTAATTGAAAAGTGATCGACACTTTTATGAATTTAGAAGCTATAGTTAGTTGATGATATTAAGAAAGCAAACATGAACTGTTTTTATAGCTTACTTAGAGGTATAATCTATTTGACCCGCAATCGTCGTAATATAATCTTTGTTTCTAGAGTCATTTTGAGAGTTATACATAACCTTACGAAGCATCATCTTTGAGCAGCTAAGAAGGTCTTATGTTATATTGTCAAAACTACAACTTTTGGGTCATGCTTTTACCTAAATTTCAAGAAAATAATCAATTGTTGACTGTCATTATCAAAAGCAAAGTATGTTTCAGTGACATCTTTAGCATGCCAAGCATTGTGGCTAAGAAAATTGTTTGTTGATCTTCATCAAAAGCAAAATGGGACTATTAAAAATTTTCATGATAGTTTATCAACAATAGCAATTGTAACACCCCACCCTCTCGGGACCCGTACCCGACATTCTATGTGATGTTCGAGAACTTGTCCCGCAAGGGTGGCATGCTAGAGTACTCAATCATTTAAAAATCGGTATAAAGCTTTTTTTTTAAAACAACAACAAACATATGCAGAAATAATAACCAATTCGGACCTACTTTTATTCATAAACATTTTCAATCAACCCAATACAATCAATAGATTTTCAATAACCAAATTGGGGCCCATTACAATTACAAAACACTTTAGTCATAATAACTTTACATTCCACCATGAAAACCATTGTATACACATTATACAAAAATTTCGGAATACATTATTTTACAAAAATTGCGGACTACAAATTTATACCAAAAAAAAGGAAAACACTAATGCAGACACGAACTAATCCCTATCACTTGGGTGCAATAGGTATACTCCCATTTGCCTCACGGGATATTCTTCTGAGCTTTAAAAATATTTACAAATTTTGGGTGAGTTTTGCGAACTCAATGAGTGACCATCTTCGATGGCTCACCAGTCACATAACACATAATTCACATTCACAACATTTCACATCTCACAATTAATATAATTTAATTGGTCATATTATGCATATGCAGTGTGTATAAGACCCACTTTCCATTTGTTACTTTGTTGTGACCGAGTGCCTAAACTGTCCCACATAGGGCTCATTGATAACTGTCCCATTTAGGGCTCATTAAACGTTGAGCTTAAGGCTCTGAATCACTTTTGAGCTTTAGGCTCTTTTTCACTCGTTGAGCTTTAAGCTCTGATCAGTGGCTACTCTGGTTACAACCGCCATTATATTTCATGCATTCATGAAATGAAATGCATCAATCATGAAATGAAATGCATCAATCATATTTGCATGATCCCATTCAATCACATTCCCATATCATCGAACCTTAGTTCGGCATTCAACATTAAGTTAAGAATCACATTTTCACTTACATGCAAATGTTCATTCAAAACACATTTATCATCAAATTATGTACACTTAGTTCATCTCATTCACATACAAGCAACACTTCAATATCTCAACCAATCATCACATTCATCGGACCTCCTGTCTGGAAACCAACACAATCAATCACATTCATATAAACATTCAGTAGTTAATAAATACCAAAATTCACACAAAACAAACAATGAAATGAGATCATCTAGGTCTACTCACAGTACGCTCCAGATAAGCAATTGCTTCCAAGATCTAGAAACATCTGAATGTGGCCGTTTATCCTGCACATCACAATTATGCAATACACACATTGTACACACATTAGTAATTGCACAATTATAAGTATTCCTTTATGCACAATGTGTATGTGAAATATGTAGAATGCATGCTTAATGACAATCCCGGGTATCTTTCCATTATTTTCATCACATTATCAGTCTTATATCAAAACTCACCTAAGTAATATTTGTACTTAGGGTTTATACCTCAAATAAACACTTTGAATCTAATTTCATAACCCAATGAATTATTTTAGATTTTTCTCCAAACACTAACTTTCGGGTCTACTATTTCTGTTCATTTAAACAATGAAAATGAAGTAATTTGGGAATACTTTCTCTTTGAGAACTATCATTCTATCTCATAAGTTTCTAATGACACCAAGATCATTCAAGTTGGTTCAGTAGTGTAAAAGTTATACTCCAAATATTTTCAGACTGTTTTTATTATGAGACAGTGCGCTATACTCAAATTCCACCCAGAAATTGAAATTCTTACAATCCGATTCAGAATTTTATTTCTCCATATAATTTTTATCTCTATGTCTCTAGTTTACTCAAAATCAAAAATAACTTCAGTTAGATAACTATGGAAAAAGATATGCTCAAAATATCGAAGCATATTCTGTGCTAGAAAGTTAGCCATGGCGACTCATAAAAGTTCATGTGAAATCTTAAAAGTTGGCCGTGGAGAACTCCTGAGTTGGCCATGGCAAACTTCATCCCTCAAGTTGGCCGCAACGAACCAAGGAGAGTTGGCTGTGGCGAACTTTGACAGAAGCATACGTAGAACATGTTTTATTTTCCAGCTTTTCCCAACATCTTCAATTCAAACCTCCATAACTTTTGATCCAGAACTCCAAAAATTACAAATTTTATATCAACGGAAATATAAAAGAAAGATCTACAACTTTCATGAAGAGTACTTTGTCAAAATCCATCCATATCAGTATAGTAAATTCGTGGAATTTTCAGATCAAAATTTTAACTCTCTTACTATTCATTCCCAGAAATTCTCGGACTTCATATCAATTTTTTAGACTCTTAACAATAGAATTAAAATTTGGTGTCTTCATTAAAAATATATCCATATATCTCTAGTTTAATCAAAATTAAGAACCATCTCAATTGAACAGCTCTAGAAGAAGTTATGGCTAAAACATTGAAGCATATGTAGTGGACATTTTCCAGATTTTCAAACTTCCAACATTTACATCTAACTCATCTTATACCTAGATTATCTCTTCCATTTCCTTTCCTCATCATCCTCTACCCAATTCAACTCAATAAATCACTCACAAACAAAGCATATTTTTTGTCACCCACGACACATACATAAACATTGCATAACTAAGTCATCAAATCTCAATTTACTCATCATTCTAACATAATTTAACCATAACCATGACATTTAAAACATAACTTACTTGGTGTAGCTCCAAACTCTTCAAAACCTCACTCAACCCTAACTCCCAAGCATCCCACATTCTTCATCTTTCAAGGTGGTAGGGTTCGTTTTTTTTTTTTTTGTGAGAAGTGACAGAGAGAGCAAGATGAGAGTAACAAATGGAAGGAGAGAACAAGGTGTAACTTGGATGAATGTTGGTGAAGCAAAATCGTGAAAAGAAGAAGAAGAATGAAGAAGATGATGAGAGTTACAAAAATAAGAAGGAAAAATCAAGAATGAAAAGCAACTAAGTGGTCTCCAAGCTAAAAGAGTCATGGGTTTTAAGACATGGCTTGGCAACTGATATTTTCACTTGCCACATGTCATCTCCTCATAGGTTCACTTAGGTTCTTTCATTCAATTTGTTCAATTAACTCCAATTTTTACTCCAATTATCTCTAAATTTTAATGACATAGGTTACTAAATTCCAAAGTCATTTATAAAAATTTCCGTTGCCATTTGACCCTTATTTCTACTACCATTCATTAATTGTTTTGCCACTTGGCATTTTCCTAGTCCAAAAATATCCTTATATTTTAGAAAATTCCCAAATTTTCTCCAAAAATTCTAATTCACTACTTATA